>JARQZK010000744.1:240000-477500 GCA_030704885.1 Cynegetis impunctata
CACACAGCCGAAACGGTACGAAAGCTACTGGCTACCCATCTTGTGCTCAACACTCTTCCGATTTTGTTCATCTGAATGTCAAGTTCTTGTGCACAGTCTTTTAACTCACGCTTGTTTTTTGGAGAGGCGCTGTACAGCGAGTACAGTTTGTCCATAAATATCTGGAAATGATTCACTCCGGCCACTTCGCTGACTGCGTCCCCAATAGCCAATTCCAATCTGTGATTTAAACAGTGCCAAACGATTATATCAGGGTACAAAGTTGAAAACCTCTTTGCCACTCCTGAGTGTTTCCCTAACATAACACTAGCCCCGTCACTTGTGAAAGAAACTAAGTTCTGTTTTAAATAACCATTGTCAAACCCATATTGTTCAAGGCACTTAAGTGTACTGTTAAAAACAGATTCGGCCCTTTGATCAGGAAGTTCAACTAGATCTAAGAACAAAATGTTAGGGGACTTTTCTTTACTTATTTCACACTTCAAATAAATTATGAGTACTGACTTTGAACTTATGCTGGTGGATTCATCAATAATGATAGAAATTTTCCCAGAAACTTCCTTAACCTTATTCAATATTCTTAACTTCATCTCTTTTGATATATGATCAATAATTTCTACAGCACTGTATCTTGAATGAAGGCCTACACCGATATCTACTCCATTTAGTTTTTGAAGTTCTAATAAACCGAAATGATCGTTATATGGTCGGTCGTTCTTAGCTATGTAGTAAGCTGACCTAAAAAATAGCTTTAGTTGATTCCATGTGAGCTGTATTTGCAGAATCAACTAATTGCGTAATAGGATTTTTTATGAGAGGATTCAACAATGGCCTGAACAGTACTATGTGCTTTGGAATGTTTGTGCTCTATAATTTTTTTTCTAAGTGATTTGAGCTGGTTAGTTCGGTTTGAGCCGTAACAGCTAACTTGAAATGTGCGCCACTCATGACTTAAAGAAACGTGTTCTTTCTTAAAAGCACCCATAGTTGTGACTTCAAAACAAACTTTGCAGCCTAATTTACCTTCTTTGCAATCTATCCAAGGATAAGTTTCCTTCTTACGAGTCCACATCTCTTCTGTCCAAACGTCAGGCCATTTTGTTTCTTTTTCCTTATTCGTTGATGTGCTGGGTTCACTTATTTGTTCGTTTTTATTTAAAGAGTTTCCAATCGCTAATTCATCAACCGAAACAACATTGGATTTATCTTGCTTGGTTCCTTTAGGTAGGCCTAACGTGTTTAGTTCACGTTTCACCGACGCACTAAAAAATGAGGTTAAAGTTTTTTGTTTAGGTTTAGAGTTATCCATAGCGATACTACAGGTAGCTTATGTCAACAGATTTGGACGTTGGGCAAAGATAACACAACTATTAAAACTATTTCACCTCTTCCAGTAGGTATCCGCGACACGTAACGTAATAATTGGAGCAGAAACACTAAATTAATATACAGTGCACGTGCACTATGCAAAGCAGACGAGAGTCGAGACGCAACTACAACTGAGCAGGATTAGCATGGCCGGGTGGGCTGGAGATGCGCAGTAGCTACGGAGTGGATTTCAGTGGTGGGGGAAGCGACTCCGGCGACTCAGTCTGTTGCCGCTCTCACTGCCGTGTGTATCGCTCCAGTCTACAGTGTACGCGCCGGACTGCGTGCGCCAGCGTAAATATTCAGCAAGGCTAGTAGTGCGGTGTCCCTCCTCGGGCGGGGCGCGGGTGATCGGAGCGTCGAGTGAGCTAGAGAGAAATCGAGGGGGAGAGGCGAGAGATAAGAAGGACACAATATTGTTGTGGCTATTCCTCCTTCCGTGGTGGGGGGAGGGTTGTGGTGACACGGACACGGTAGTGCTGGGCGCGGACCGCTGAGATGTCTATCATGTCTATCCATCAACTATCCCGTCTGCCAGTCGCTCGCTCAACTTTTGCGCTTACAATTACGAACTACCTAATCGTAGCTGCGTATGCCTTAACTGATTAACCACGATAACTAACGTGTAAAAATTACTTAGTAAAGGACAAAACAATATTTTCTAAATAAAACAATTTCAGATCTATTTTTGTCCTATATAAAAAATTCGATTGAAAAAATCGTAGCCGGAGCGCCGCTCCCCCTTCAAAAGCTGTGCCGGAGCGACGCTCCGGACCGCTCCGGCTCCACTACACCACTGTATATATGTGTATATATATATATATATATATATATATATATATATATGTATATGTATATATATATATATATATATATATATATATATATATATATATATATATATATATATATATATATATATATATATATATATATATATATAAATATATATTTATATATCTTTAAATATATATATATATATATATATATATATACAATATATATATTATATTATATATATATATATATAATATAAATATATATATATATATATATATATATATATATATATATATATATATATATATATATATACAGGGTGTCCCGTAAATAACACGCCAGAGTGACACTGGAGGTATATTGGCTTCAGGTCAATCAGATAACATCAACATGACCTTAGTAAAAGTTTTCTGGTTTTCGAGATATCGACACTCTTATGTTTTTTTGAAAAATCTATACTTTTTGGTCATTTTCTCGCCTGTTTTGAATATAAATGAGTTCTAGCTCATGTTTTTTTTTTCTTGTGCTATCATCAATATATGGTTGAGATAATCGACCTATCATTTCATTAAAAACTAGGTCGCTAACCTCAAAAAAAAATCAAGTTGTTTCAATTTAATTTAAATCCGAAAACCTTAAGTAAAGTTTGACAATTTACTGTGAAAAAATATTGTACCAGACAGAATCAGCAAATGATCTTAAAAACTAGCCTATTCAATGCTCTTTCGAAAACGGTATAACATTTGTGGTTTTTTTTTTCAAAAGTTTAAAAATTCCAATTTTTGTCATTGAAGTCGTGATACTTGCGAAATACACTGCGCCGCAAATTTAACGCATACATTAAATATTTCCTAAGTCTTGACTGAATATTTTCTCAGGCGGTGATCCGATTTGAATAAATTTTTCACCAAATTATATCTCCGTTTTTTGAGAAAATGCAATAGTTATAAGATGATCAAAAAAAATGAATAAACTTATTGTACAGGGTGTTTGAATAGCGACATGGTTTCTTCGTCCAAGTTTACATCCTTCTGCGGGCAATATCGGGTAGCTCAGGCAGAAAAAATAGACGGTTAATCGCATGACTTCTGAGTAATTTGTTTTTTAAATCGTCTGTTTATCTCGAGACACTCGAAAGATATTCATGTTTTTATAACCGCTCACACTTTTCAAACGAAATTTCTTAAAATATTTTTGTTAATTTGCGAAGAAGGCTGTGTATACAAAATTTCTTTACAATTAGAAACTGTGTTTATTTGGTTTTGTTTGTCTCTCCATACTAGAAGCCCCTCCCGAATCTTTTCAAAATTACCGAACTACCTGACTACCAGTTTAGAATGGGTTTTTCCTACTTTACTTACTTGTAACCATCCTTCTATTTACCCTTTCTACACAATTTGTCATTTATTTATTTCTTGTATTCGATATAACGGAGAAACCTATTCATTAGTTAGCATCAAGCATCTGAAGAAGATGAAGTTTCACGGAAACGAGGGTCATGCGTTATTTTACTTTGTGTATATGAATAAATATGTATATTGTTTTTATAAACTTTATAAATTTACATCATGTATCGGCCCAATCAATTCAAAAAAAAAAATAAACACAGTTTCTTATTGTAAAGAAATTTTGTATATACAGCCTTCTTCGCAAATTAACAAAAAAGTTTTAAAAAATTTCGTTTGAAAAGTGTGAGCGGTTATAAAACCATGAATATCTATCGAGTGGCTCAAGAAAAACAGACGATTGAAAAAACAAATTATTCAGAAGACATACGATTATAACACCGTCTATTTTTTTCCTGCCTAAGCTACTCGATATTGCCCGCAGAAGGATGCAAACTTGGACGAAGAAAACATGTCGCTATTCAAACACCCTATACAATAAGTTTATTCATTTTTTTTGATCATCTTATAACTATTGCATTTTCTCAAAAAACGGAGATATAATTTGGTGAAAAATTTAATCAAATCGGATCACCGCCTGAGAAAATATTCAGTCAAAACTTAGGAAATATTTAATGTATGTGTCAAATTTGCGGCGCAGTGTATTTCGCAAGAAGCACGACTTCAATGACAAAAATTGGAATTTTTAGACTTTTGAAAGAAAAAAACCACAAATGTTATACCGTTTTCGAAAGAGCATTGAATAGGCTAGTTTTTAAGATCATTTGCTGATTCTGTCTGGTACAATATTTTTTCACAGTAAATGGTCAAACTTTACTTGAGGTTTTCGGATTTAAATTAAATTGAAACAACTTGATTTTTTTTTGAGGTTAGCGACCTAGTTTTTGATGAAATGATAGGTCGATTGTCTCAACCATATATTGATGATAGCACAAGAAAAAAAAACATGAGTTAGAACTCATTTATATTCAAAACAGGAGAGAAAATGACCAAAAAGTATAGATTTTTCAAAAAAAACATAAGAGTGTCGATATCTCGAAAACCAGAAAACTTTTACTAAGGTCATGTTGATGTTATCTGATTGACCTGAAGCCAATATACCTTCAGTGTCACTCTGGCGTGTTATTTACGGGACACCCTGTATATATATACATATATACTCACACATATATAAGAATAATGTTTACACAATAAGATTTATTGGTATAAAAACAATTTACAATCACATGACACACAATGAAACAGTACTAACCAAAAAAATGATTCTCTAGAACAATAAGAAGATAGTATACATCTATAGTGAGGCTTATTTATGTCTTTTCACTCAATCCATCAGACTGATTGGGCTGAAAGAATATTGGTTAAAAATTAGAATTACAATCTTAAATTACATTGAAAGCTGAAAAAGAACTTCAATGATATACTATATATAATGCATCAACATAGATACCATCCAAGATACGGATATCGGCGGCGTATCGCCGTCCGGGCCCCGTCGGACGCCGAAGACGTCATTTTAGTGAATAGGCTATTCAGCGTTTCCGTCCGCGGAGCCGATTTTCGATATCGAAGCTTCAAAGTTTGACGTTTCTCCGAAATTCGCTAAAATGGCGGCATTGCGGACGGTGAAGAACTATTTTTCCATCAAATGAAGCAAAATTCACGTGACCAACTCTCGATTGCGTAATTGGACGGCGTTAGCTCCGAGAGAAAGTTACCGGGCGCGTCATAGTAATGACTTCTAGCGTAGCCGATTCTGCACGACTGCGAGGTTTGTGACAGCGCGCAGATGGCGCTACGGGCGCTTTATAGGCGTAGGGCGGGAAGTGGCATGACACCCATCGGGGTTCGGTGATTTATATTTTCGCAAATCTATGAAAAAGGTGATGCATTCACTAATTGGGCCGCCCAATAGTATATAATACCTACTATATAGATAATTGGTTGGCCGTTGTGGACCTCGTAGCAGGCGGCCGGAGGCCGCATTTGTACAAATTTATGACGCTGAAGTAAGGAAATCGGGAGCAAACCTTGATCGCTGCCAACCTTTTTGTAGTGCTTAGGCTACGACCCGTTCCCGCCCGCGACGCCGATTTTCGATACCGAACGTTTCAAGTTTGACGTTTCTTCAAAAATCACGAAAATGGCCGCATTCCAGACCCTTAAGAACTATTTTTCCATCTAAGAAATTTCATCCACGTGACCGCCTTTCGAGCCGCTACTTGGACGACGTTGCCGTCGATCGAGAAATTTCGGCACGGCGAGGTTCAATGAGATCGTTGTAGCGAGCCGATCTCAAATATGTACATATTCAATTTTCCTAACAAACATGAATAAAGCATAATATATGGTTGAATAAGTAAAGACGGTTCCTGCCCACCTGTTGACGGGCGACATACCACCACAGCAGCTCAAGGCAATTGAAAAAAATTTGAAAATATAGGAAATTACAGGATTACTATAAAAATAGTAATTATTCCTTCATTTTTTTTAGAGCCACATCCGGTTTTACCTATATACAGGGGCGTAGCTACCACCGTATCAGCCGTATCAATGATACAGGGCCCCCAGTCTACAGGGGCCCCTAACGTGCCTACAGAAATTTCACTTCAGAAATGAGAAAAGTCAAAAAAATCAATTCCTTTTTTTCCCGGGGTAAGCGAGCTCCCAAAAGTTGGCAACATCGTACATCGGTTATTGCGGGATTCCCCCGTTTAAGTCATTTCCTTAAACGGAGGAATCTCTGAAGGAGGCCTGTGATGATGGAGGTTAAAGTCTCCACCAACTATGGAATTTTTCCCAAGGGAGTTGAGAAAGTCGTTCCATTCATTTTCCTCAATTTTAGAATTTGGAGGAGAGTACTAGGAATAGAAGAAGAGCCTTGACCCATCTAGCAATTTAATAGCTACTGATATTCCTTCAACTTCAATGAATGCTGGAAAAACTACATCTTCAAACGGTATAGATCTCTTGATAAGAATTGCCACACCCCCTCTTCCGTCCATCCTATCTTTTCTCAGAATGTTGTATCCACCAATAACGAAATTAATTTTATATTTCAACCATGTTTCACTGATGAGACAAATATCGATATTATTTTCAGATATGAATAATTCTAAATTACCTTTGTTAGAGTTTAAAGACCTAGCATTCCACCTAAGAACCTTTAAATTATTTTCATCCATTTAATGCTTGTACGAGTTTATTCCTTATCAACTCCTGGTTGAAATCATCTTTGATGCTTGAAATGGAATCACTAAAATCGCTTATAAAGGATGTAACTACATCGCTTATAACCTTTGTCAGAAAAGACATACCTAAACTATATGAGGAATTTTTCGAATCTTCTCCCGTCAGGCATACACCGTTGCCAAAAGTTGATGAAATCAGTTTTATAATTTCAGAATGTTTTCATTCCAAGTCAATTGCTGATACCTCCGTTATATTTAAGCGTTTCGTATTTTTTGAAGAAGGAAAATTATGAATGGGTTTTGAGAGAGAGCTCGAGGAAGAAATTAAACTGAGCGATGTTGTCGTTATATCGGCATAACTATCTTCGATATTTTTAACAGCGTCTCTATAGGAGATATTTTTGACTGCCATTTTTTCTTTTATTTTTTTCTGAGATGCAAATACAGATATACCTTAATTTCTGTAGAAGAATGCTTTCCTTTACAATGGATACAAGAAAAATCTTCAGAATCGCATTGATTAAGATTATGAGCACCCCCACACTTACTACAACGAAATTCACTTCTACAAATACGATTAGTATGGCCAATTCCCACATTGGACAACTCTTTGAACGAATGGATGAACTTCTCTTATGCAACTGAATATAGCAACCTTGTCTGGAAGTAATTGTCCTTTAAGAGTAATGAGAATACTTCTTGTTGGAATGAACTTAGGTGTTTTATCTTCATTGTATATCCTTTTAGTTAATCTCTTGGCCTCTAAGATTTTGAATGATCCTTCCATAATTGGTTGAATACAATTTTTGAGTTCATCATCAGTTATATCTAAATCTACAGATCTTATAACGCCCTGTCTTCGAATGAGATATTGCGGGATATATGCTTCATATTTACTCTTAGTTAGAAAATCTGATGAAAGAAATTTGTTTGCGCTTAGGAATGTTCCGAATGTTATCCTTATTCTGTTTTCACCATTCTTTTCAATGGTTAATATATTATTGGAGATATTGCAGTCAGTTCTAAATATCAATTTTCCAACAGACATTGGATGAAGGTTACCAATGTTATTGTCGCAACTCTCCACAAACACAACAAAGGGACCAACATCTGATAAATCAAACATGTTCGACAGTTTTTGTGTATTCTCATTGTTCACTTTATTACCACTCTTCTGAGCTGAATTTTAAGGGTTATTAATTTGAGATACATATTGAGACATTACTGTAGGAGTATCATGGAACGAACTCCCCGATTGAAGTTCTCCAGTATTTTCAATTTGCGAATTCCAAGATTCGGAGCTGTCCATTATTTCTTCATTTAAAAGAACTCTATACGCCTGAGATAGGATTTCTGATGAGTATGAACCTCCCCTTTTATCAGGGGGTTCAGAATTCCGAGACATCACTGAAGTTTGAACACTTTATTCCAACTGCACAATTTTAGAGTTTTCAATTATAACTGAATATAGTTTCAAATGTATCAATAAAACAATAATCTCACTTCGATAAATATCACCATCTGCGACCGATATGAAATCTGGTTTAGTTAGGTTTTGAAATTAAACTGTAGAAGAATTTGTTTAACTTCTAAGAAGCAATATATTTCATCAATAGTCATATCGCCAGTGCAATTTCTTTGTGTTGCGTAGAGGTTACTTAACGTTCCTAACTCAGTGACAAGTGTTTTGTCAGGAGGCCTCGGTAGACCAGCGGTAAGGTGCACCGCTTGTAAGCCGAGGATGTGGGTTCGAGTCCCACCTTGCTCTTGGGTGTTGTGTATGTCCTGAATTTAGTGGTTCTAATTATGAGATTAATTGTTGGGTAATGTACATTGTTTACAAGCCCATTGGCCGTTCGGAACCGGCGTTAGACTGTAGGTCCCTCGAGATAAAAAAAAAAGTGTTTTGTCGAAAAATAACTTGCGAAATATTCGCAAGGTGAGAGATTTCGACAAGTGAGATATTCTGTTGTACACTCAGGGAAGTTGGCAGAGAGATCTTCTCCAAATTGGAAACTGAATACTTTGGATTTTTTGAGAAGTTGCAAAGTTGAAAGAGGCATTTCATCATCACTATCCCAATCTTCATCATGGTATTTAGGATAGTCCTTCTTGGATATATCGACTTGTACTGGCTGTCTGATTAAGAGAGTAACCCCGTTGTATCTCAGAAACTATTCGTCGTAGAGACTTACGGTAAAAAATGTTTTAACCAAAATGGCCAAAAGAAAATCCTGGAAATTATTTTCAGGTTTCCAAGATGGCCGCCAGGAAGCGTAACCGCCTTCTAAAACTTTTGAAGTGATTTTTTTCTGAAATACACCTAGTAAATACAGCAAAAAAAAAATTTTCTCTTCAAGCTGAGCTTTATTCGAGTCATTTTTATTCGACACTTATCTATTGAAATGACATGGTAGGGGGTGATTCAATGTTTTTTTAAATAAACAGCTGTAAATACTGAACGACTGAACGGATTTCAAAAAAGTTGGAAAAAGCATTTATTGCTTTATCAAACCCATCTTATCTGTAATCTGGCAAATTTTCAGTGATGCCGGTAGAGGGCATTTTTTGATATAATAACAGAAAACTGCTAATTTCTCTGAAAAATTATATACAATAACATGACTTTTTCTCATAAAAATGTAGTGTGATGATGCCAAAATAGGCTCATGAAAACCGTATCTCGATATCTCATTTCTAGCCTAAAATAACGAAAAATTAAAATTTAGTTATCATGATTAACAAAACTAAATTTGATTTTACTACGTTTATTATCACAAAATATTTTGAAAAATATAACACTGCGATTGCAATTTCGGTCACTAGACCATCATCGGGCAGATTGAGTTAAGAATTGATTAAGATTGAGTTAAAAGAATATTTTGTGATAATAAACGTAGTAAAATCAAATTTAGTTTTGTTAATCATGTTAAATTATCACGTAGTAACGACGGATTCCATCAACTATTTATTTATTTAGTTTTCACATAATTCTGAAGAGACGCCTTTACACCTGTCGTTATTTTTATTTATTTGCTTTTTTCCAAGAATCGATGATGAAATTTCATGATTTTATGATTCTCAAATAGGTTCTAGTATTATTAGTTCTAAAAAATTTCGACAAATCGTTTAGGGGCATAATAATCAATGAATACAATTTAAGCAAGTGCAAGAAGGTAGTCAGAATATAAAGAGCAGGCCATGAAGGATAAACAGATGCCTTAAATCATCTTGTCAACAAATATTAAAAATGAACTTGTAGTGGCAGTATAATGAGTTTTTGTGGCACACACAAGTAAGGACTGAAAACTATTGAAATGCGTTTACATGAATGCGTAACGATGAAGTTATTGATACTTTTGCGGTATATTTTGAATGTCTTCAAAATGCGGCATTGGTACAAAGAGTATACAAATCTCGATTTTCAAATCGGCGTTCATGCCACGTGAGAATTTGTTGGGCATATTTGAAGAAAATAGGGAATTTTTATCTGAAATTCATAGGGCCGAAGCTGCCAGGTTACCGCAAATTTCGCACTAAACGCGGAAAAATTCTCGCATGGCGTAAACGCCGAATATAGAGCTCTGTATATTCTCTGGGCCAATGCCGCATTTTAAAGGATTTCAAAATATACCGCAGTGATATCAACAGCTTCATCGTTTGTAAAAGGCATTTCGATCATTTTCAATTCTTACTTCTGTGTGCCACAATAACACCTTACACTGCCACTATAAGTATAATTTTAGTATTTGTTGACATGTTGATTTAAGGCATATGTTTTTCCTCCATGGCCTGCTCTTCATATTCTGACTACCTTGCACTTGCATATTATTACATTGATTATATAACTCATGTATGAATAAGCCAATATTCGTTATATAATCGTAACGAATACCACTCGAGCAATCGAAAATAATTGATTATACTGACCTCGTCACTCGACGTATTTTCTCAAAACACCACTCGAGCTGCGCTCTCGTGGATGTTTCGCAAAATACGTCTCGTGACTCGGAAGTATAATCGATGATTTTCGATGCTCTTGTGATATTATAACTGATTATTATGCTCTCACTCGATTTTCTTCGAATTTTTTGATCTAAGAAGGCTATTATTTAAAAATAAAAAAATTATGAAATTTCATCTTTGATTCTTGGAAAGAGACAAAGAAATTAAAAATAAATACCGATGTGATGGCGTCTTTTTGAATCATATGATAACTAAATTTTCTTTCTTCGTTATTGTAGGCTAGGAACAAGATATCGAGATACGGTTTCAACTAGCCTATTTTGGCATCATTACACTACATTTTTATGGAAAAAAGTCATGTTATTGCATTCAATTTTCTAGAGAAATCACGGATAAGATGGTTTTGATAAAGCAATGAATGCTTTTTCCAACGAGATCAAGTTTTTTGAAATCCGTTCAGTCGTTCAGTAGTTACAGCTGTTCATTCAAAAAAAAAATTGAAACACACCCCACTACTTGATTTCAATAGATACGTCATAAAGTGTCAAATAAAAATTACTCGAATAAAGCTCAGCTTGAAATGAAAAATATATTTTTGGTATATTTACTGGGTGTATTTCAGAAAAAAATCACTTCAAAAGTTTTAGATGGTGGTTACGTGTTGGCCACTTTGGTCATAACATTTTTTACCATAAGTCTCTACGACGAATAGTTTCTGAGATACAGCGGGATAACTGTATTAATCAGACACCCGGTACACGTAACTGTGAACCGGGTATGTTGTTTATTTCGACATCATCTTCTTCGCCTGAATCCTCATCTGTATAACAGTCATTACTATTACTTGGAGGGAAAACTAAGATGTTATCGGAAGCATCATGTTTATCTTCAAAGTTTTCTATCTCTTGTAGAAGTTCCTGTGCAGTGAGAGGTCTGTTCCAATAGCAAATAATATATGAATTCTCATTCAAATGAAATGTTATAGTATGTTATAGGCCTACTGTCCTGTTAAAAGGACACTGACTTTTGGTCAACTCTAAATGGCACAAGTATAGTGATATGTATAGAATATATCATTATTACAGGTTGCATAGCTCTTAAATTATCACCGCCATGCAATGAAAATCTATTATTCTTACTATTTTGTGAAAAAACTTACCTCCATTTACGCAAGTCGCCCATGTCTATTGTTGAGTCATATAATACTTATTCTAATTATGCAAAAAAATAGATAGAGATAGAATGCATGCTTTGCACTGAGATGCTTAGAAATAGGTTATATTTACCATGTTTGAGAGCGCCAACCAGAATACAATAGCCTGAACAAAATTAAAGGAGCCTGTGACAACCTGTAAGCTACCGTCCCTTTAAAAGGACTGTAGGTTCAAATGGGTTAATAATTGCCGGAGTTTTTTCATTAGGCGCAAAATTAGTCGCGTCAATAAAGCTTTTCGGTAGAAAGTCCTCAGAAACAGTGATTTTGATTAAAAAAAAACTTTATATCTGTTTTTTAATTTTATTTGAAATCAGGAACCTTGTAGAGGGGGGCAATGATTATTTTCATTGTTTACACGATATAGACGTCATTTATATAAATAAAAAAAAGTTTTTGCGCGGTTTTCTTTGGAAACAATAAATTGTTGGACTAAGGAAAACGACGAAATGAACGCTATATTTTTAAACAATGTGAAACGGATGTTAATGATGTTACAAAATTTGTTCACATTATCGATGGTGGTATGTTACTTCACTGATTGAAATTTGGAAAAAATACAAAGTTTGTTGATATTTTTAACAGTATATTAGATATTCACGTAAAAATTATGGTACAAACGTTAAAGTTGTTTTTGATGGATACGATAATGATAGACTGAATGTCAGCGTTCCGCAGACTTACGGTATAGTAGCAAAGTCCTTATTAATGCTAGGTATAGGGGAGAAGTGGTATGAATGGGACAATATTTTTATATGAGCTATATTTTTCTAATATTTAAAGAAAATGGTCTGGATTCTTGCCAGTTTGTCTGGAACCGCGAACAATATATGAAGCCCACACTGAAACTCATTAATTCCAAATCAAAAATGAAATTTTTTTTTTCATAATCAGAATTAATGTCCCATTCATAAAACACATATTTTGTGTGGGACGAGACTACGTTATGAATGGGACAAAAGAATAAATTATGCATGATCTTGATTAACTCAGATTTTATTGACAAAATGCATATAATAAAAATTAAATAGTAAACTGTTACTACTTGAATATAATAACAGAAAAGTTCCGCGTTGCCATTTCTTTAAACATGAAAGTTTTGAAGTTTACCCTCGGAAATATGAAGACTGGCGGAACAAAATGAAATTGAGAACAGTCACAAGTTGCCCCCTTTCAGCCTGACCCACTTGTTTGAGGCCCTTTTACGCAAAAAGTTTTGGTGGGTCCGTTACAGTTGTAACGCCTGTCTTCTCATCACAATTGAATATTCGGTCTGGCGTAAAGTTGAATTTACTTAAGACTCTCTCAAGATTATCGAAGAATTTGTTCAGATTGACCACATTAAAAAAATGTAGCTCTTGACAGGCTAGTTTTTTCTGGCTTACGTAAACTCAAAATTTCTTTATGGCGGCTTCGAAATACTTTCAGCCAGTCTTCACTAGCAATCTGACTATCATCTCACTTTTCTGGGTAGGCCAAATTCAGTTCTTTTGCATATTTATAAGCGAGGATGCGAAGCCCTTTAGACCCTAAACCATAGTACATTTTTGACGCAGAGATTAGATATTCTACCAGTTGAGTTTCCTGTTCAATACGGAAGATCCTCCTATTACCTATACAAGGAGAGAGTCTCGTACGTTACTTAGTTCTCTAGCAGCCTGCATTTGACGGTGAAGGAACTTCTAAACTAAGCCAGGTCACACCAAATTGAAAAAGGATAGGTGATGGCCTGGGGACGGTTCATAAAGATCGAAGTACATTCTGAACTCTTCATGAGGTTTGTTCTCATAAATTTAGAAAATGAATTTGGATGCTACATATAAAATATTTGGGAGTAGTGTACGGCCATTTTTTTTTATATTCATGTAGTACCCTACTATAATGAAATTAATAATAGTTTTATAAGGTGTTTAAAAACGACTAATATAGTTTCCGGCATATTAAGCAAAGGTCGGCCATAGAGAAACACAAATTATGTGTTCGTCGTGATTTTTGTTCTTCGTCGTTCAAATTCAACCTCATTCTAAGCAAAAATGTGATTTTTGAACACGCCACCAGGTTTCTTTACAATACCGACCTATATTCATTTATATCATTTTCTTGAAGAAAAGGACTACTTTTTGAATATTGATTGAAAGAGTATATTATAAAAATTCCGCAATCATATTAATCTTTTTGTCGGAAATAATTCATAGGATTATAGATGAAATTTGTCTGCACTGCATGATTTGAAACTTCATTGTACTTTATCAAAAAGTTTTGAAATTTCTCCATAATATC
This sequence comes from Cynegetis impunctata, assembly GCA_030704885.1. Taxonomy (NCBI): domain Eukaryota; kingdom Metazoa; phylum Arthropoda; class Insecta; order Coleoptera; family Coccinellidae; genus Cynegetis; species Cynegetis impunctata. The sequence continues at coordinate 254,205 of JARQZK010000744.1, forward strand.
GTCAACAACTTTTAAGGGAGCTCCCATTGAATCTAAGAAAGGAAATGAGCACTCATCTATATCAGCGATAGCAAGACACCAGTGAGTCCTGTTATTTATATGCAAGGGGAGTATTTACTTTTTTCCATTCAATGTTGGCGGTAAATCAAAAAAATATTTATTGTCTAATTGGGCGGTCAGGAAAATTACAGCGAAGGCCTGATCAGGGGTTAAGATACTTACAGATTCTGTAATATCATTGAACCTAAGTGACAGCAACAATCCAAAATGAATAGTACTATCGGTTAACAATTGTCTACCACTTTAAGCGTCAAAATCAACAAAACGAATGTCCTTATAGTAACTTGAAGTTTCATATGCCCCAATAAAATAATTTCCATACTGATCCACCTTTATGTAATGATTAATCGATTTCACTAAACCATTTGGCAAAGTTTCGATTAGTTGACGTGAAACAACTGTTGAAACATTGAAATTCCCCTTTTCTTCATTAATTTTTCCCAAAGTCGTTTTCAAATGGTTTTTGTCGAAACTTGTGCAAATTTTTGGAAGCCTTTTCTGCCATGACTCTTCTTTCATGAATTCCTCTGAAATGTTATGTCCAAGATTTTCTTGATTTTATTTTTTTTCAGGGGCTTTCGTAAGATTTTTTCTTGGAATTTCTGATAATATTTCTTTACGGAGGGTCAACGTTCTTCTTGTAATCGATCTTGAAACCTGGCTACATTTTTGATTGGGGTTACTTCTCATTATGTTATTTTTAACAATTGAATGCCAATTCTCAACATGAGTTGCTATTTCTATTCACATTTTCTGGCAATAGAAGTCCACACCACAAAGGAAGGAAAGGCATGTATTTCTTCAAGATTATTTGCAAGAATTCTGGGTGGTAAAATTTGTTCGTACCCATTGCAACTGCAGGTATTTTTTTCACTATATCGTGATGCAGAATCGAATACTTTTTGAAAGAGGGACTTCGTTGATTCGGCATAGTCATTTACAAAAGATATATCTATAGGAACATCAAACTCGAAGCTACTCTCGTGAGTAAATTATGATAAGCCTCTAAATAAACACAATTTTCGTACTTTGAAGAAAGAACTATAGCAATATATTCGAAACATTTGTGGATTTTTACAATTTATTTGAAGCCAATGCAGGCAGCCATGATTTATTTCGAAAACCTCTTGGTGGTTTTATCATTTCTTTCAAAGTTTTCGTGAATATCAGTCATAATAATTTTTAAAAAATGACTGCAACATATATGGAGAAGAGTTAGATCACCAAAATCGATGTTTGCATTTTCTGACGGATAGATTTTCTTGAAAGCAATGTCTAAATAAGTTATCATATCTATGCTATTCCGAAACCTAAAAACTGCATTCATTAGAGCATAACTATAATCTGTAACCAAATGAGTGATAATTGGCCACTTGCGTTTATATTTCAGTACGAAATATTTGAATTTTAGAATCCAAATTCCAATAGACACTGTATCATGGTTACAATCAATCATTTCAAGAAGAAGAAACACTATTCCAGAAACATTTATTACCCCGACATAGTACAATATCCTTTTGGAAACATTCCGGCTTTCTAACTGTATTTCCAGTGGCACCTGCAATGTTGCAGTGCAACATTGCTAAATATTTCTGTGACTTTAAATAATTGAACAAAATATATAATTAGTGAGTGTTATATACATAAACATGAAATGGATCGCCAACTTGAATATATGAGCGGTTAGCTCTCTGCATTAATATAAGATCAATTATGTCACCCTTAGAACGGTCAAGTTCCGCAAGTTTTTCTGAACGGGCTTTTCTCAACACATAATCACTCTTAATATCTTGTAAATAACCTTCTTGAATTAATGCTTACCTTGCCCTTTCAATTCTTGTTCCTTTCGACTGAGATGGTCTAAGGTAACGCAAATCCTTCTTTGCAATTTTCCTTTCCAACCCTTTCAGTAATTTCGAGATGTGCTGAATATTGATATGATAAGATATGCCTTGTTAATTTTTAAAACAAATTTATCACATAGCTTATGTGCACAGTAAGCATATATAATTAATATGTTTTTTGTTTTCGAGAATCTTTTATTTTTAAGATTGCTAGTGCAAGTGTTATTCACCAATATTCCATCGACTATTACAGAAGACAAAAATTCCAATAGGCTTTCAGAATTTTTTCAAATAAGTGTGACCTGGCTTAGTTTAGAAGTTCCATCGATTTTGAGTACCGCCCTCAGGATATCTCCCAACTACGGCAGCGGCGCGTTGAACTGACTATATACCGTCGAAAGGCATTCAAGTATGCTTTCAAAATAATTTTTCAGTTTGGTGTGACCTGGATTAGTTTAGAAGTTCCATCGATTCTAAGTACCGCCCCCAGGATATCTCCCACTCTACGGCAGCGACGTTGATCAGACTATATACCGTCGAAAGGAATTCAAATGGCTTTCAAAATAATTTTTCAAATTGGTATGACCTGGCTTAGTTCAGAAGTTTTATCTATTCTTATTAACGCCCCCGGAATTTCTTCCACCCTACGGCAGCGACGTTGATCTGACTTTATACATTCGAAGGGCATTCAAATAGGCTTTGAAAATAATTTTTCAATTTGGCGTGACCTGGCTCAGTTCAGAAGTTACATCAATTTTTATGTACCGCCCCCCGGGATATATCCTACCCTACGACAGCGACGTTGATCTGACTATATACCATATACCGCCGAAACGCATTTGAATAGGCTTTCAAAATTATTCTTCAATTTGGTGTGACCTGGCTTAGTTCAGAAGTTACATCAATTTTTATGTACCGCCCCCCGGGATATCTACCACCCTACGGCAGCGACGTTGAATTGTCTATATAACATTGAAAAGTGTATGAATATGCTTTCGAAATCCTTCCAAAATCTTGTGATCAATATTTATAAAATAGTTATTTTCTTCAAGAAAAAGATATGAATGAATATAGGTCGGTATTGAGAAGAAACCTGTTGGCGTGTTCAAAAAATGTGTCACATTCATGCTCAAAATGCGGCTTGAATTTGAACGACGAAGAAGAAAAATCACGACGAACACATAATTTGTGTTTCTCTATGGCCGACCTTTGCTTAATATGCCGGAATAGTATATTCTGTAACAAGGTTAGAATAAAGATTCGATGCGAGTGGAAAATTTCCGAGCGCGAGCCGAAGGCGAGCGTTTGGAACCATGAGCATCACAAATTTTCTTTCTAACCGAGTAGCAGACGATACTTTCTCCACGATCAAAATTTTTCACATTCTGATTCTGAATCACTGAATAAATTCATGCTACTTATTATATTTTCGGATGAAAACGTGACAGCAATAATTTTGACACTTACTCAAATTTGACACTACGATGACAATCAACTGCGTCAAGGCTTATGTTATTATTGCTAGCCAGTGTAAGAATATTATTCTCTTACAAGAGAGAGAAAGCAAATACATTTAAATTGCATGGGGGCAGAGGTGTTGCAGAATATTTCTTCAATCTCGACAGACAGAATTCCAGAATTCTGTAATCAAATTTGATAGAATTGGCGAATTCTGTGAAGATCGTGGAGAAACGATATAAAAATATTAGTCGTTTTTAAACACCTTATGAAACTGTTATTAATGTGATTATAGTATGGTGCTACATGAATATAAAAAAAAATGATAAAGTATTTCATCCCTTTTAGAAGGCCAAATCCATTAATCTAAGCCACTTCTTACCATTGTGCTATTTAAATATTTATCTCTCTGTGTATCCAATAGTTTTCCGGGATAAAAAGTGTCTAGATAACTATGAAGAAGAGCGTATAGTAGACTTTAAGGTTGCAATGCAACATAACGTCACATTAACTATAAAGAACTCGCCTATACTTATATCAATGATTTATTTTATTGTCTGTATATATATATATATATATATATATATATATATATATATATATATATATATATAGGATGAGTTTCTGTTTGTTCGTTTTTTCTATTTATTATATTTTAACACACTGTAACATTCATTTCTGCATCAAACTCGTTTTGGTCTTTGATTTTTCTTCTCCAAATTTTCCATGAAATTTTTCAAAATATATGAATGAAAGATATGGAAATTTCAGGACGTCTAGGGGCTTGTCCTACGTTAATTCGTGTATATATAATCATGTAACGTTAATTTCCATAATGAAACAATAAAATGAATTTTGGGTATTTTACAAAAGTTTAATGCTCCGACTAGTTCAAATGTTCGGGAAATTTGGTTACACTTTAACTGATTTATTCACATGAGACAATGAAACGAAGTAGCTTTACTAAAATCTCTATTAAAGTTATTTGAAAAATTTGTTTCAAAGATAACAAACGAAATATAAAAGAATTGAATAAGTTAATGAATAAAGTTAATTTTTATTTTATTCTTGTCAGTATACTGATCTGTTTTCCAACGATCTTCTATTCAGCCTCCTGACGTTTTTGGATTCAGACTCTTGACGTTTTCCAATTCCTGACGTTTTTGGAAACTCAGACTCTGGGCGTTTTCGAATTCCTTGAAACTCCTGACGTTTCTGGAAACTCAGACTCTGGACGTTTTTAGAATTCAGACTCCTTTTTGGATTCTTGACGTTTTTGGAAACTACTATTCCTGACGTTTTCGAAATTAGGGCTCCTGCCGTTCTGCTAAAATTCACATGATCGAATATCAGTTTAATTAACTTTCAATAATTTTGTTTGCTGCGTAGATTCCTATCCTTCTTAATCTTATCTACAAACGGTACTACCTTCTTTGAATCAAATAAAAAAAACTACGAGATAAGGAAAGTGTTTTTTTTTCGAGCAAAAAAACACAACACAAACTTTCATCAACACAACAAGCAAAAAAACAAGGTTAAAAAAGAAAATTTGAACTGAGAAAATTTTGTCTGAAGGTAATTAACGTGAATATATAGAAAAAGAATTGTTCAACTGTTCCAGAACATAAACTTTGGAGACCATTACGAATATTGAAATAAAAATTGAACTTAAACTACAAGTTCACAAATATGATCGAAATTATCTAATCAATGCCATTAATCAATAAGAAGAAACACTTACCGCTTCTTAGCGCAAAGATATTTAACAAAAGTTTATCAACTCGGAATAACTATAAGGTGAGAATTAATTTGCCTTTACAATAGAATTTTAACGTCGTATTCACTCGAATTCCCAAGTCGAAAAAGAAAGATGGTTTAGTTAGCGTACCGGCTTTGACAATTTATTCCTCCTACTATTTAAAGTGACGCTAGAAATCATAGAATCTTCTTTAGTGACTGATCTTAGCTAGAATTTGGTTTAGCCAGTGGACGGTATTTCATAACGTTACACAATATATATATATATATATATATATATATATATATATATATATAAATATAAAAATATATATATATATATATATATATATATATATATATATATATATATATATATATATATATATATATATATATAGGTAATAGATAGTAATGATAAATATTACCTATTTATATAATCGTTATAGTATATTATATTTATTAACACAACTATATTACAATGTAAATCTGACTTTTTGACAGCTACTCAAAAAATATTGAATTAATGAACGTCAAAAATATCGATTCTCCTCTATTGGTTGTGAACTTGAAACCGCCACACTGCCCCCCTTGGCAGAGAAGTATTTCTAAATCTAACTCTTCTGCCAGATCGCGTTGTATATTCGGAAGCGGGAATGGGTTCTTTAGGTACAGGTTCAACAGTGGGAGTGGAAACAGGAACATTTTTTGGAGCAGGAACAGAAACGGGTGTTAAAACTTCATCTTGTAAAATAAATGCAGGTTTCACTCGATCGATCGACACTTTGGTAGGTTTATTATTTACCAAGAGTGTCATCGTCTTTTCGTCTCGACCAATTATTTCGTATGGACCAGTGTATGGTGGTTGAAGTGCTTTGAGAATGGAACTGCATTTCGAGAGTTCCTTGAAAACAAAAACGCCAGGTTGACAATGTCTTGATGCTGGAGCTGGTCGTAAGCGTGACATGCATTCTCTTAAGCTCGAGAGAAAGCTGCTCGTATCATGGAGATTCTTGTTTTCAGGGTTTGAAGAGAAAAGTTCAAAAGGTTAACGTAGAGTTTCTCCATAAACCGTCTCAGAGGAAGTAGCCTAGATATCTTCTTTAAAAGTTGAACAAATTCCAAGTAATACGAGGGGTGAAGCATGAACCCAGTCGATGTCGGAATAAGCCATTTGTACAGCTTTTAAGTGACGATCAGGGTTGGGCGATGTCGAGAATGTCATGTCGACAATTAATTGTTGACGCGTCAACTATGGTGCCGACGTCGACTTACTAAGTGACGTCGTCAACGTCGACAATGTCGACAGCTGCTTCAGCACAAAAAAAATAGCCACATTGAAGTAAAATGTCATTTTATTTAACTTTAGAACAAACATTTAATAAAATAATGAGATAAATATTCACAGCTAAGCAGATACACTAAAATATTTCTTAGGGTGCATTCGCGTTGGGCGCTTACACGCTTCAAGCGCTCACGCTTAGAAGCACAGATTATTGGCGTTTGTGTTGACCTTCTAGCGCTTAGAGACGCTTACGCTTTGACTTTGAGCTTTAGTTATTTCAACATGGCGAATCTCAGATGTTCAGGTTCTTAGGTGGGCAAAGTGCTTTGACATTTCCCTACAAATACATTAATTATCGACAACAAAAGTTAGGTTAGCTTACGCTTAGTGTTAAGCGTTTGTGAGCGCGAGTTGACCACAGAAAACGAAGCTTATGAGCGCTTAAAGCGTGTAAGACTGTAAGCGCTTAACGCGAATACACCCTTAGTCTTCCATGTCACTGGGAAAATTGAACGCTGAATCAGGATCAATATTTTCTTTAGTAATATCACTCTGTAGAGTAAAATATAAGTGTACCAACATTTTCGATTGTTCGAATGATTTCGGAGAGGTGTGTGAATATATCCCCAGTTTGAGAATAATCGCTCAAGCTGCGCAGAAGATGAACATTGTTGACATTGTCGACGTTTATTACATAGTCGACGCGTCGACGCCCAACTCTGGTGAAGATTTAAACGTTCGACTGAACTATTTGCAGCAGGATGCCAGCTTGTAGTGAGGTTATGTCCGATTTCAAAGAAATTTACGAAATTTTTGAGAACATGAGAAGTAAATTGAGCTCCACGATCTGAGGTTATAGTTTGAGGAAAACCAAAACGAGATAACCAGCAATCCAAAAGAGCGTGAATCACCGTATCTGCACTTATATTCTGCAAAGGATAAACTTCGGGCCATCGAGTAAAACGATCGACGATGGTCAAACAATATCGGAAAGTTTGTGCAGGTGGAAGTGGCCCAATGAAATCGATGTGGATATGAGAAAACCTTTGTGTCGGAGTTTTGAAATTTCCAATAGGAGATGCTGGAGTGATGTTTTAAAAAAAAACATGTTTTTTCACAAAAGAATGAAATTTATTCAAGAAAAAATGTGACTTAACATGTTTTTGCTCAAACTAAACTGATTATAAAAATAATTTTAGAAATACAATATTACTCATCTAAAATCTCAATCTCTTCATCTAAAGCGTTAAAAGCTACATTTAGCTGAGTATAAAATGCATGATAGGCTGACGGTATATAAGGCAATAATGTTTTTACATTTTTAATTTTTTCTTCTGCAATTTTTATTGGCTCGTTGTATTTAAGTTTAATATCTGACAAACTTATCGTTGCAGGTCTATCTTGTTTTAAGACATTAATTTCCCAGTACTCGCCATTGACAGTACTTTTAACGAAAGATGACCCCAAATTTTCTGATTTAAAAAGAAAACTGTAAGTTCGTGCAAATTCTAAATTCCGCTTTTCAGGAAAACGTGCTTGTTTGTTGATATTAACTAGTAGAGGTTGAAAAGAATAAAAATCTTTTTGAATCATTTTTGTAACGAAAGGGTTTTTTTTGTTTACTTTTTCAATAATATCTAGCCAACCTTCTGGTGAATAAATAACGGGTGGTCGGAGTCTCTGGCGTTTTTCAATCAGAGCAAAATCCCTGTCTGACGGCATAACGGAATGACCGCTAACAAGAAAGTTATGTGTGATTTTTTTAAACCCTAACTAACTGCAACCAAAATGCCATCATCTGCCAGTTCTTATTCTGACCTGGACAGTTAAGAGTAAAAATAACTATATATTCTATCAAATTAATTGTTGCTGACATGTCATCATATGTTTTTTGACTTCTTTAAACCTGAAATGTTCAATATAGTTGATTATAAAAAAAATCTTCAAATATTTGACCTGTTATTATGCAGTGACAGATTCAAAAGCTTACCAGGTAAGAATACCTATTACGTATTTGCGGCAATATTTTGAATTTGTTTCTCACAGAGTAACTTAGATCAAACATGGACACTATAATAACAATTATGTGTTTGTTACAAAGTCTTTCTCACAATGTTTCGTTTCTTTCAGTGGCAAAATTGTTTGATAGAAATAAAATCTGCCAATACTGCAGTAGACTGGAACTTACAGCATAAGCTTGGTTAACTGATATTTAATATTCAACTATATATCCTATTTCATACCACTAACCTGATACAGAAGATCCAGAATCATGTTTACTCTAATAATCAAAATGGTGTTAATATACGTAACAGACACTTATTATAAATATTAAAATATTAATATTATTTAAGAATAACATTTTTTGTCAGGTGATCCTTAGCAGGTATATTATAAAATAATGGAATACGTTTATAATTCACCAAATCTGCATACTTAATGACTGTTTGTAGTTTAGTTATGATATATGATTGAGATCATGACGTCACAATTATTAATTCTTCATTCAAAAAAAAACTAATGAAAATTTACCTGGAGTAGACTATTATTTGAGACTGCTGGTTGCAAATCCAGACTGAAAGTTTCACCTATAAAAGAGGATATAAGTTTAGAAAAAACAGAATACAAGGTTTGAAGGAAAAATACTCAATATACTATGGAAGCAATATTACATCTTGTTGAGTATGAAGTACTGTATATAATTTGTATTATAACTGTGTACAGGTAGTACCTAGGACTTTCACTAAGTTTATGAATATAAACTTTTCAGTTGGCAGTAATCCACAAACATCAAGCGATAATTGATGAAAACTAAGGCTATAGAAGTCCTGGATACTACGTGTGCACAAACTACATCATTGTCTACTACTTTCAAACCATAATTAATGGGAGTTTACTATAGGAAAACTCAACATAGCCTCTTTTAAAATAGTTGCTTCATAGGCAAAAAGTATAAGGTTCCTTTATGAAATTGCACATATAATCTTCTGAGCGTAACAGGATGTTGATATGATACAGAAAAAATAATTGGGGCATGGAAACTTGGGAAGGGTTATATTGGTTATGGCTATGTATTTGAGTCAACAAGGTTTCCATATGCATTACAACAGAAAATCGTAAAAATACCTAAACTAATTGGTATTAAGATAATGTTATTTATAATTGCTATCAATTGTCTTTAAATGGGAATAATGAAAAATGTTAGCTGTCTAGTTTACAGTTGAATTCCAAGTAACCCTTCGAACATCGGTGTGAATTGTAATAATATTGTTCCCAACTAAGCTTGTTTGGAAAGTGAATCACTTTCACTGTTCATTAATAATTGGGTCAACTACCTCATAAACTGCCTCTCGATTCAATAATATCATATAATCGGCATGGTAATCCTTTTCAGTGTTATTAGAGTGATCTGAAATATGTAGAATATTTCTTTTAACCAAAAAAATTACATTCTATATAAACTTGTATCCGGAAATGCTTCGTTTCGGAGATACAGGGTGTTGAAATTGAATTTTTTTGTTCGTTTCTTCGAAATTACTTTTGCAAAAATTGAGTTATTTGCACAAAGTTTGGTACCCGGGATATTTTTGACGTGGAAAATCATAATTTAATATTAATTATTATGTAGCGCCTAGAGGGCGCTGCGTACGCTGTCATTATTTATTTAAAATTGCCCTTACTTTTTTGCCAGCGAACTTTTGGCACTTTTCATTAATAAACCTTATTCTCACACCTTTTTGAAGTAGAAAAGGTACATTTCATCAGCAACGCTGGAGTTGATAGTTTTCGAGATATTTACAATTTTCTATATCGATGCACGTTACTTAGCTCCTAGAGCGCTAAGTAGAGTTGCGTAGAACATTGAAAGAACTAGATCTCGTCAAAATGAACAACTTTTTCCTATGAAATGTTTATCGAGAAATAACTGCAGTTGCAGAAAACTTATGACGGAAACCATTTTGAAAAATTTCAACAATTTGTATCTTGAAAACGTATCATTTTTGCAATAAACATTTTATAGGAAAAAGTTGTTCATTTTGACGAGATCTACTATATAGTAGATCTCGTCAAAATGAACAACTTTTTCCTATAAAATGTTACTTAGTTTCTGTAATGTTCTTAGCAACTCTACTTAGCGCCCTAGGAGCTGAGTAACGTGCATCGATATAGAAAATTGTGAATATCTCGAAAACTATCACCTCCAGCGTTGTTGAGGAAGTGTACCTTTTTTACTTGAAAAAGGTGTGAGAATAAGGTTTCTTAATGAAAAGTGCCAAAAGTTCACTGGCAAAGAAGTTAGGGCGATTTTACGCAGCGCCCTTTAGGCGCTACGTAAAAATTAATACGAAATTATGATTTCCCACGTCAAAAAAACCCCGGGTACCAAATTTTGTGCAAATAACTTAATTGTTGCAAAAGTAATTTTGAAAAAACGAAGAAAAAAATTCAATTTCAACACCCTGTATCTTCGAAACAAAGCATTTCCGGACACAAGTTTATATAGACTTTTTTTTCAAACTGTCTCAGGAATACGTCACTCAAATATTTTAAAGTACTTGAGTTACACCCTATATATGCAATGTTTCTTATTGTTGTGGTCAAAATTTGGGAAGATGCCAAGTATAGGTATACGTACCACAGATATATTCCACCACAACAGGATACTCATTCCAATTATCCTCTAGGGGAAAACTTTTTGATATAATATAAAGGGGAATATTTTTCTGGTGGCCACTTGCAGCAAGTATTGTTTTTTGTCAGCCATTATCGTCGTCCCTAGAAGAAGATAGCTGCTATCATCAAGTCACCCAGTTTCTACATGAATTATAAAAAATCAATCTACATTTGTAATTAATAACATTATAAAGAAATAAAAAAACTATCTTTACACAGGTTGGAATAAAAATCTATTGAGTAAACGCGTTTCGTCATAACATTGACTTCATCTCGTACATTATTACGAGACGTTATGACGAAACGCGTTTACTCAATAGATTTGTATCCCAACCTGTGAATAGTTAGTTTCTTATTTCTTTATAAAATTATGAATATGAACTTTCACTAAGTAAATGCCAATTCGATTCAACTTGTAATTAAGACATTCGCTTTTTTTTTCATTGTGCCTATGAGTCCTACAAGCGTATCAAAACTAACTTGCTCACGCGTATTCCAGATCAGCTGTTCGTCCATTGACAATCCTCATTAACAATGCTCTCTCACTTCTTTTAATTAAATTTTTTGTATCTGAATTTTAAGAAACTCAATGATGTTATTTTGCTATAAATAATTTATGTAGACACTTTTATCTTTACTGAGAAAGAGATGTGCGATATCTTTAAAAATTTGAAGGTTGTGAATTTTTTGCCGCATTTGAAAATTCTGAATTAATTATGATCAAAATGTGCCCCCTTGGAACGGATGTCACTGGTTGAACATTTCGTTAACGATATTGTTGTAGTTTACTCCTCGTATATTGTGACGTCCTTTCTTCGGATTTTCTCAGGCGCAAGACTATTTTCCCTTGAGTAGGCGTCTCCCTATTCAAACCTCCGCTTTGAAGTGTAACGGTTCGAGCCCTAGTAGATTCAGATGGAGATAAAGGGGTTCAATCGTATTATAGTAGCATGCTTTACACTATTCTACTAGAAGGAAAGTTGAAACAAAATTACAGGTAAACTTTTCTTTTAATAAATTATATACAACGATAGCGAGAAATGGCGGTAATACATGTAAAATCGTAAACAAACGGTAAACAAGCGGTACCTATGTAGGGTGAGAAAGAGAGGTAAGATGAGAGCGGAAGCGTTTGGTTAGTACTATCTACTGAGAAGCGAGAATGAATAAGCGGTTTCGTGCATAAATACATAAATAACGGACATAAAACGTGATTAGATCAGAAGCGTGCTTAGCTATTACTGCTGTCCCGTGAGGGAATCGGAACGGATAATATAGTCTGGCACAGGTTACGCTCCAGCATCCGTTATTCTAAGGGCATTTCGGCGTGTTCTAACAAAGATGCAATCACTACTCCAGCATCTGCTGCATTTATTGCACCTACCACAGCTATGCAGAGTTCTGTACCCAGTGTCCACAGTAACACAGAACACCACCGAGCTAATTGTCAGATTCTGCTGTGCCCCCTCTACGTTGGACGCAGAAAAGGTCTGACGGAAGTACAGGCACTACTCCAGCATCCGCTGCATGTATTTTCTGCACCACTTTCAACTGCGAGGATAGATGTACCTAGTATCCACTGCAATACAGCCACCCTACCCAATTGATCGCCAGATGCCTTTCTATACGCTCTGTTTCCTCCGCCAGTGATCCCCAGCATCCGCTGCAAGATAACTGCCACAAGAAAATAGCGTACCTACGGTCAACCGGTATTGGCTCGCAAATGGTTGATTTACCTGATTTGTCGTCTGACACTTCACTCACTGGACTAGTCACTTCTCACTTCCAATTTACTCTTCTCGTTACTACTTGAACACAACTCCACTCTTCAACCTGACCCGCGAGACTGACCGTTCCGCCGTCTGCTCTCTCGTACCTACTCTCTGCGCTCCCACTACCACGTTGCGCCCCCACCACTCATGCGCATGTAGCCGAAACAATACGCTCATCGTCCGTCGCATGCAAGGTGCGCTGTTTGACTTTTCCTTAGACTTTTTTTTTCTTTCGCATAAAATCCTACTAAATTCCTACTGCATGAAATCCTACTAAATTAACATATATTCTCGAAATCAAAATAAATTCCTCAACTTAAATTCTTATATTATCCTAAGTTGCAGTCCTGTCTGTCTTTCTCTTATCACTAAAGCACTGTATTATGTGTTCACAACTTATTCGTTTTTCACCTCACGCACTTTCCATTGTGTCGAATGTGATTGCTCAACCCGCACATCGTGTTGTAGTTTTACTTCTCCTTTGCTATCTCGAGGTCGTTTTCGACGTTGGCGACGTCTTTGTTTTGGGCACCTGCAATTTCGAGAATCAACACCTCTCCTACCGCAGCGGGAGTAAAAAGTTAGCATCATTTCTATACAAATATTCCTTTGGTGGCCATATTTCCAACAAGTATCGGGGCCCACGGAGATGTATTCTACGGTGTTCATCTTTCTTTTGGCAGTGTTGACAGTCTTATGTTCGGAAGTATGGTCCTCGATGTCGTTCTCGCTACCCGAGACGTTTCAATCGCTCGCTAGCGACAGTGTCGAATCCTCAATGTCGCTCATATTCGCTGCAAGAAAAAAAATTATTCCACCTGGTATCAACCTGTCCAGCCTATCAGTGATAGGATTTATTGCTAATTTGGGCGTTGGTTTAGAACATTCCTCACTTTATTGTATGCAGGGATACGCACGCGTCTCAACTGACCGTCGGGAAACCGAAGTATTTCGCGACACTCTTTGTCCTTCTTAACCCTCTGTCAGGCGCGCCTTGATCACTAACGTCGTCAGACGCGGTGTGCCTGAGAGGCACATTTCCGAAAACTGTGAATTAAATACACTTTGCAACATCGTATGTCAAAAATATAAATAAGTTGCCTTCATAAGGATGTGTTCTATCGAAATAGTCAAAAAGCAGTGAAAAATAAGTCATTTATTGATATAGATGAGTATTAAATCAAAATACAATTTTTTCAAAATTATGGGAAAGTGGAAACTTTTAAACTTGCATTGATATTGGAAAAAAAAATAACACAATGTCCAAACTAAATATAGTGGCACACTATAATCCTGTTTTAATTATTTTCAGTCCGAATCTTCATTTGGCGGAAAGCAAGCATTGCATATCATGTTTGCATGTTCCAGGCAGATATGATTATTGCATTTTCTACACGAATAACTCGACAATCTCCTTTTATTTTCTTCTAAGCTACATGTACTGCATTTTTTTCTCTCAGGAGGAACTTCTGGTGATTTCTCACGATTATCTCTAGGGAAAAATCGCTTTAGACGAACTTGAATACTACTGTGTAGTCCTGACATCATTTGACTTCTTCGTCTCATGTGTTCAATTACTTGTTCATGACTCAACTATTTCAGAAGTCTTCTTCGTTTCAGTGGCTCTAATCGATTACACAGAGGAATTACTTGAGAATTGATGCCTCCCACATTCAGCATGGCAAAAAATATTACCATTGGCCACCGTTTTATATTACGGTGTACGTTGTAATTAGCGCACATTTGATCTACAGTGTCCACCCCGCTTTTAGTGGAGTTATAGAAAGTTATTATCTCCGGTTTTTTTTTATCTCCTGAACTGGGATCAATGGTATCATCATTGTGAAGCGAAAATGCAAGAATAACAATTTTACCTTTCCTTGGCATATATGAAACTAAAGTCGTTCCGTTATTAAAACCAAATAAACTGCTATATTGTGCTCTTTCCTTACCATTGATAAAAGAGTAGGGTAAATGCCTTTTATTCTTTCTGACTGTGCCAACATATGATAACATTTGCGTTTTCAATTCATTGATGAGGTTGAAATCAGTGAACTAGTTGTCAGCAGTTATGTTTCGACCTGATCCAAATAATGGAGCTGATAATCTTTTCACTACATCAGCAGGTTTATTGCTCACACAAAAACGACCTTCCGGCTGTGTTCCAGCGTATATTTCCATGTTAAATGTATATGACATTTTGGCATGAATTAGAGCGAAAACTTTTATTCCATATTTGTTGGGCTTTGAAGAAATGTATTGGCGAAATGAGCACCTACCTCTAAAGCCCGGAAGCATCTCGTCAATGGTAATATTCTCAGTAGGAAAATATGAGTTCTGACAATTTATGATAAACTTGTCGAAAATTTCACGAATTGGAGCAAGGCGGTCGAATGTTTTCCGTTGGTTTCTTGTTGTTCGATCATCAAAACGCACGCAACGAATAAGGAACTTGAAACGTTTTATATTCATAACTAGTCCAAATTTTTCAATACCATCACCTTCCTGTCCCCAGAGTTCCTCCAGATATTGACGATTAGATTTATAAGCCCCAGCTAGATATAATAAACCAATAGAAGCATATATTTCAATCATGTCAGTGTGTCTAACATCTCTTTCCCTAGAAAATTTATGCTTGATAGTGCCTATATATTGGTTTGTGTACTTGACTATAATATTAATCATTTTGTCGGTGAATAAATTTTTCCAACAATCTAAAACATTTTCAGCATTGCGCGCATTGCCTCTGGTACCAGGAAGGTGCACCATTATATTTTGAGACGGTGTACGCTGTTTACTACTTGATGGTGGTTTTTTATTCCATTTGGTCTGTTTATCTCGTCCTAGATTAAATTCAATTTCGGTATGTGAATCCTCTTCATCAGTGATTGATCCTCACCATCCTGTTCTGTTGATGAATCGCCTTCACGTTGCTCCAGTTCATCAATTTCGTCGACATCACTCTCTTTACCCAAATCTTCGTAATCTGCAGGGCCTTTTGAATTATAATCCTCTAGGAAAGTCATGAGTTCTTGAACGTGGGTTGGGTTATTCAGATTATAATTCTTACGGTCCATATCTGGTTCGATTCTGAAACAGAAGTGGAGAAAAAGCTCATTTAGTACATTTGAAAACGAGTTCGTGCGCGGTGTGCCTGAGCGGCACAGGGCATCAAACGTGGTAACGCTTTGAACTAAATTTCAATTATGTTTTATTTATTCATAAAATGACTAATCTCAACTGTTCTGATTGAAAAAAAATCTACATACGTACCTTCAAAAACAGAACGAGTTCGGGCACGGTGAGCCTAATAGATCAGGACGAACCTAGACGTTATACGGAATAACAAAACGCTAAACACTTCTCAGCAATACGACTTACAATCAAAGTTGGGAAGCTACTGAAAGAAATAGGTGTGGCAAATGCGGAACTGGAGAGATGCGATCGCTGTGCCTGACAGATCAGCCGCGCCCGACGGAGGGTTAAACCCAGCAGGTCGGTACTTCTGCAGACGACGCACAAATGATGGAGACCAATCGGTTGGTGAGGGGTGATCATGTAGATACTCTGCGTCTCTCCGGCTCACAGTTGGAAAGTGTCTGTTTGGCATTACTTTTCCTTCCGGGGTCGCTTTCGGTTGCTGTGCTTCCTTTGCTTCTAGCTCCATCATTCGTTCCAGGACCTCGTCGACAGTTATCAACTCCAATTCGACAGCGCTGAGACGCGTCCAGGCGTCCGGCCTAAGGGTAAGTTCCACCAGGATAGCCACTTCCTTTGGAACGTGTTGTTCTTGAACGGTATATGGTTGCTTGAGGGCCATAACCTGCTCTTTAACTTACTCTAGTATCTCTCCCGGAAAAAGGTGCATTCCACCGGCCATCTCTAAAATCACCAGTTCAGTTTACCATAAGTCTACAGCTATCCCATAGGCTTCTCCCCTCAAAATTTCCGGCGCAATGTAGCTTGGTGTGCCGGTAAAATCTTCTGCGAAAGGTGTACTGAAAGCATGCCCAAAGTCTCATAGTCGCACTTCCCCGTTTTATACCAGCACATTTTCCGGTTTAATGTCTCTATGAATAATTCCTGCCGCATGGTAGTATTTTACGGCGCCAGACAATCCTTCTGAAACTTTTTCAACGTCTTTCCCTGGCAAGGACCTTTTTCTCGAAGGTAACTCTCGAGATCACCGTCCATCCGCGGAAAGATGAACTGGTGTTTTCCCGGAGTTTCAAAGCACTCGGGAAGGCACAACACATTATCGTGATTTAACACTTTTAGTACCTCGTGCTCCCAAAAGCCTTCACCACGCGCACTCTTTACTGTTTTTACTGCTTCCGCCACTCCATCTGCCTTACGGGTGTACTCGCGCACTTCCCCGAAGTTCCTCTTTCCTAGTATATCACCAGGAGTGTAGCTGTCGCAAAAACGAGGACGCTGCCTGGTGGTGTCGGCTCTGACGAGGTGGAGGCGACGCTTGCGAGCCTCCCGAGCGTCTCTTGCGGATTCCGCTAAATTAATTATTGAGGGGACTTCCGCTCCTCTTGGAAGTTCTTCGGGTAGTCTGCCTTTCCGCGTGGTAAATTATTTATAACAAGGTTAGTCGTTGTAGGGTTTCAGATCTTTAATATGTATGTGTCGAACCCTTCTTCCGCTCTCATCCCTCAGATCATAGACTACCGGAGATATAACTCGCGTTACGGCAAAAGAGCAGGCGGAGCGAGTTTTGCATTGAACCGGTCGATGGCTAATGATAGGGGTCGATCTTTCCGCCATACGTTGTCTCCTATAGTGCATTTCCAATCTCGGCGACGCAGGTTATAATGCTGACTCTGGTTATGGAAGGCGCGTGATAGCATGACTCGCACTAGCTCGAACGTTTCCCGTAGTTTGCTCAATTTTATTGTTTGGTTGTTTATTTCTTCTGGTCCAATTTCGGCGGGGTCTAACTGTATGGTGGCGTGTAACGGATTCTTACATTCATTTCTTCCAAGAGACCTCGAAAATCTCTACAGACAAACGTTGCCGTTGTCAAAAATGACTGTTTTGGGGCACCCAAATTTCGTGAAAACCTGTTCGTACAAAGCCTTACATACGGCAGGGCCAGTCGCTCTTCTTAATGGTCGAAATTCTATCCATTTCGTAAATTTATCCTGAGCCATATATAAATATTGCTCTTGGATGATCTTGGAAACGGGCCTATCAAATAGACACATACTTTTTCCCAGGGTTCTGCTTGTATATTTGGTTGCATTTCACCGGGCGGCTGTTGTTGACTTGCTTCATACTCTTGGCAGGATTTACACCTTCCAACGCATCTAGCTGCTCCGCGAAACATCCCTGGCCAGTAATATTTGTGTGCTAGTCAAGAAATGATCTTTGAGATACCCATATATCCGGCATGTGCATCATCATGACATTCTTTGAGAGTCTGGTTTCTTTGCTACTTGGGGACGCACAATTTCCATGGGTTAGACAGTTCCGGCTCGGAAAGATTGGCTGAATCCCAAAAATGTCGAAAAAGCTTGCCATTTTGGATGCAGTAGTTCGGGTGTTCCTTCTGTTTACCCCCGACCTTAGCTATCTGATATTTGTGCCAGTCGCCACTGACGGCGGTGTCAGCTGAGCAAATTTCTTCATTTAGTGTCGATTCAGGGTTCGGTGTGCGTGATAGCGCATCGGCAAACTTGTTCAAACTTCCTATGCGGTATTGTATTTCGAAGTCAAACTGTTGTAAATACAAGGCCAAGCGGGCTATTCTGCCCGCTGGTGACCTGATCGAGTGCAACTACCGTAAAGATTGGTGATCTGTTAAGGTAAAGTAGTAACCCTCTATGTACGGCCTCATTTTTTCGACCGCCCATACCACTGCCAGATACTCTTTTTCGGTTGCACGATAATTTTTCTCAGATGCAGACAGCGTTTGACTATCATACGCAATGACTTGTTCGACACCTTCGATATTTTGGGTCAACGTTGCCCCTATGCCATTGTCTGACGCATCGGTTTGAATGATAAAAGGCTCGTTGAAGTTAAGACAGGCTAGTATAGGCGCTTGAGTTAACTTATTTTGCAGCTGCGCAAATGATTTAGCTTGTTTTTTGCGTCCAGGGCCACTTCTGCTTCTTCTTCAGTAGGCAAGTTAGTGGTTCTACTATCTCCGAGAATTTCGGATCAAACCTCCGATACCACGACGTCATCCCTAGAAAGCGCTGCAGTTTTTTCCTTTGGCAAGAAGCTCGTCACAATTCCTTGTTACTTGGAAGGCTCTTTGCAGATGCGGAAGTAAGCCTTCTTCATTCCTTGATATTGATTTGTTGAGTTTCTGAAGGGCGGAGATCACGGAGCTTTCTGAAAAGATTCTGCGTTCGAGTGTTCGCTTCTTGATCTCTTCAAGGAGAGTCTCTTCATAGTTCAAAGGCAAGAAGGCGTTCTTCAAATTTTCGGATAAATCCTCCCAATCGGTAAATGTGCCCTTTCTGGACATATACCAATCTCGTGCGTTCCATGTGATAGTTCGTAAATAGTTCGGAAAAGTTCGCTTGTCTGGACTCCTCGGGTCTCGGCTAGCTGTTCTACTTCCTCCAGAAATATCACTACACTGTTTGTCCCATCAAACTTAACTGGCCACTGATGTACAGGAACCATCGGATAACTGGCGGCCTCGTGTCCACTGCCGAGATTGACTCGACTTCCAGCTCTATTTCCACAGGGCGTTAGCATGGAAGTTCGTCTTGTAGATTCTGCGAGAGCTCTACGATCTATGGTCGATGATCGGTAAAAGTTTTGATTCAGGCTGCGGATCAGATGATCGCACTCACGTTGACGCATGTTGCTCAATGTCTTGTTGTTCTGCCGTCGAAGTGAAGCCGGTGTAGCTACTGGCTCTTCGGCATTCTTCTGGCTTTGCGTTTCCCGAGATCAATCAATGATGGGGCTGGAGCTGGACTAGTCATTTCTGTTTCGTTGTCATTTCCTTCGTTCTCTGGAGTAGCAGTCGCGATCTCATGAGCATCGACCACAGCGACCAACGCATCTTCCAACACTCTCAGTGAATGCCCTTTCTGCCCTCCTTCGGCGGTATCCGGTGGAGGCAACAGGCCAATTCGAGCTTTGACATGGAGGAGTCGGCTTTTCATCCTCTTTAACTCGTTCTCGGCGTTATCATCAGCGAAACCTCTTATATCGGACAGCAATTCGTTCAGTTTCGCTCCCATGTCAATTCATCGGCTCGATGTCTGTATAAATCCATTTGATTACAAATCTTCCGGTCCCTGCTCGGGCGCCAACTTTGTGACGTTCTTTCTTCGGATTTGCTCTCCAGCACCACTTTCAACTGCGAGGATAGATGTACCCAGTATCCACTGCAATACAGCCACCCTACTAAATTGATCGCCAGATGCCTTTCTATACGCTCTGTTTCTTCCGCCAATGATCCCCAGCATCCGCTGCAAGATAACTGTCACAAGGAAACAGCGTACCTACAGTCAACCGGTATTGGATGCACTCCCCTTCAACCAAATGCGGGCGCACAAATGGTTGATCCCCAAGCCGAGGGCTGAGTCTTAACAGATCGCAGCGTGGAAACTGCTCTACCGAGTACAACACCCTGCCAGGTACGTAAGTCGTCTACAGACCATTCAGAGTTTCGACATCGAAACGTTTGAACCCATGATCGATCGCCAAGGGGCATGGTCGAACGTAGCAAGAATCGATCCCGCCGTCGACCGGTGGCCCCGCGCGACAACCTTGGCTCGTGCGACGATCGACTCGAGAGTCGACCGCCTAGTAAAGTCACATTGTTTTGAGCCTTTCGACTCTCGAAACCCCTAGAGGTATCGTTGCCTCCTTTGACTAGAAAGGATACGGCCTTAGAGGCGTTCAGGCATAATCCCACGGATGGAAGCTTCGCACCAGCGCCCGCTCGAGCGAGTGCGTGAACCATATGTCCGAACCTGCGGTTCCTCTCGTACTGAGCAGGATTACTATCGCAACGACGAGTCATCAATAGGGCAAAACTAACCTGTCTCACGACGATCTAAACCCAGCTCACGTTCCCTATGACGCTTGGCGAATTCTGCTTCACAATGATAGGAAGAGCCGACATCGAAAGATCAAAAAGCGACGTCGCTATGAACGCTTGGCTGCCACAAGTCAGTTATCCCTGTGGTTACTTTTCTGACACCTCTTGCTGAAAACTCTTCAAGCCAAAAGGATCAATAGGCCGTGCTTTCGCAGTCCCTATGCGTACTGAACATCGGGATCAAGCCAGCATTTGCCCCTTTGCTCAACGCGAGGTTTCTGTCCTCGCTGAGGTGGCCTTAGGACACCTGCGTTATTATTTGACAGATGTACCGCTCCAGTCAAACTCCCCGCCTGGCAGTGTCCTCGGATCGGATCACGCGGGAGCGTTTATCGGCGGTCGTAGCAACGGGACGCGATCGCGCCCAAGCCGCTCGCGCAAACGAACGACCGCGGAACGCGGCCGGCCCGAAGCCCTGCACGCCAATCTACGCGCTTGGCACGAGAACACCGTGACAGCCGCAGCCTCGAGGGCTAGCGGCGCACGGGTTCCGCCTGACCGAGTAAGTAAAGAAACGATGAAAGTAGTGGTATTTCACTTTCGATGTTACCATCTCCCACTCATGCTACTCCTCTCATGTCTCTCCTTACAGTGCCAGACTAGACAGGGTCTTCTTTCCGCGCTAATTTTTCCAAGCTCGTTCCCTTGGCAGTGGTTTCGCTAGATAGTAGGTAGGGGACATTGATGTCATTTGGGTTTCCCACCTTTCGGTTTTAACTCTTTTTGTCCCTTGTCTTTTTCTTCTTGTCTTTCTTCGTTTTTCTTTACTTTACTTTCTCTCTTGTCTTATCATTCTTCCTCCAATTCGTCTTCCAGTATTTCTTCAGCCCATTTGTTTGCCTTTTCTATGTCCTCTTGATTCGTTACTCGTTTTCTTCTCAGTGTAAGTTTCAGATGCCCGTACTCTTTTCTTATTTTTTCCCTTGCCTTCTTTCTATCTTCTCTTGTGCATGTTTCTCTTATGTGTTTTGTGCCTTCCTTTTCATTCTTCTCACAGTTATGGAGGCTGTCTATTGATTGTAGTTTGAACTTCTGTATATAGGTTTTCATGTTTCCAAGTGCTGTTGTTAACTGTGCTCCCTCGAATGATAACGGGAGTTTTCCTACTGCCACTTCCTTGCAATTCTCATAGAATGTCCTTCCACTTGTATTCTCGTTCCATTCTTCCTGCCATCTGTGTAAGATTCTCTTTTGTCTCTGTTTTCTCCTTTCTTTTTTAGTTTCAAATATATATTTCTCTTTGATATTGATCGTTTCCGCGTCCTTCTCTCCTCTTACTATTGACCACGCTTCTTTTTTTCCTTTTTTGTTCTCTTCCTCTCCTTTATCCCAAGTTATCCTTGTTCTCTTACCCTTTATATGCCTTTTTTTTATTCCTTTGAGTATGTGTCCTACCACTGGTAACCTTATCCTGCCCTCTTTTATCATTTGTACTGCTTCGTATCTATCAACCTGTATATTTATAGCTCTACAATTCTCAATTATTTTTAATTTTAGAATTCATTTACTGCCATCAGTTCATTCAGAATTGTGTCATTTTTATAAGTTGTTATTATTTTCGCTATGTATTCAGTATTTTCTTCTTTTTTCAAGTATATTCCTATTTTTGTTGTCTCGTCTTCGTTTTCTCTAATTTTTATGTGTATCATTGTTTCGTTTTTATCTTCAGATACTTGTTTCAGTATATGTCTATAACTTGGATGCGGTTTGTCATATGTTCTTATTCGTGCCTTGTCTATGTCGAATCTGTTTTCTTTCCAGTCTTTATGTCTTTTATATGCTTCCATATACCATGGCGGCATACCGGCCATTGTTTGCAGAGTTGAATTAGCTGTTTTTTTGTATGTTCTATTTATTGATAGTAACAAAGGTCTCATTGTGGCGTTTATATGTCTTTTAATAATTGTTTTGTCACCATTAATTCCCCATATCTCTGAGCCGTACAACACTGCTGGTTTTATCACTTTATCTATTATTTCTTATATCACTTCTTCGTTGTGGCCCCATGTTCTTGATACTTGTCCCAATAATTTCATTGCTGTGCTTGCTGTTCTGTTCCGTAGAGTTTTAACGTGCTGTATATTTGTCAGTTTTTTATCTATTGTTACTCCTAAGTATTTTATTATAAGCTTGTTATGTATTGCTGTATTATTTATTTATACTATAAACATTATTTCGGTTTTGGCCTGGTTATATTCTACATTGCTGTGATCTGCCCATTGTTCACATGCTTCCAATACTCTCTTCCATTTTTGTTCTATTTCTTCGACTGATTAACCTGTTATTATTATTATCTTGTCGTCTGCGTAAGCCTGTATTTTCACTAAGTCATTTATGTAACTTATGTCTCTCTGTTGTATATTCTCTTGTTCTTGTTTCCACTCAATATTTACTTTGTCTAATGTCCTGAACCAACCTTGCATGTTGATGTTCCACAAAGTTGGTCCAAGACTTGATCCTTGTGGACATCCTTTCATCATTTGCTCAGTTGTTTGTCCGCTCGTTACTTTTCTTTTGTCCAAAAAGTCTTCACATGTCTTTCTTAACTGCTCTGGAATCTGGGCCAACTCCATTTAATATTTGAGATATGGTGCCCATGAGCTGTGAAAAGCGTTTTTCAAATCCATTGCCGCCAGTAGCTGATGCAATCCTTCGCTCTGATTTTGTCTTATTATATCTATTATTTTTTCGATTGCATTTATAGTGCCTATTGCTTCTCTAAAACCATATTGTCTTTCGTCTATGTTTTTTGTATTTTCCAAGTGATGTTGTATTCTTTTGTTTATTATTCTGTCTAATATCTTCCCTAATGTGGAAAGAATGCTTATAGGGCGACTCGTACCATCCTTTTTCGGTAACCATATGACTTGTGCCACACCTCAGGGAAGATTCCTTGTTGTAGACAAGCTTGTAATATTTTTGTTATCGTATCTCCTACTGACCATATTATGCAGTGTACTGCTTCGTTAGGTATATTATCTTTTCCAAATGCTTTTCCCTTTTTTAATTCTTTTGCTGTCTCTCCTATTTCCTCAATGGTTATGTCCGGTTCTTTGGCAATTATATGTGTTTATTCTTGTTCTGTATGCTTTTCTAATTTCTGTATCTTGTGTTTGGTCGTCTTTTGGGAAATATTTATTAAGTAAGTATTCATTTCTGTCATCGTCAATTTTTGTATATGTTCCATCTTCTTAGAGTGATTTGTTTACTCTTGGTTTATTATTTTTATTTAAGAATTTCCATACTCTACACCATGGGTCGTTTTCGGCTATTGTGTTTATAGTGTTCTGTATTGATTCTACTTTCGTTTTCTTAATCAGTTTCTTGTATGCATTTCTCTCTTTTTTGAAAAAGGGGTAGGGACAGTGGAAATCTCGTTAATTCATTCATGTGCGTCACAAATTAGATGACGAGGCATTTGGCTATTATAACTCTTTATTTCTTTATAGGTACATACAAGGGCTTACAGGTCAGATGCTTACAGCACCCACGCAGCGGCGGAAATCACAGACAGTGTATGGAACAAACAATTGACATAGGTATTCAAGTACATCAGCGATCAGCACAGAAGATAAAATAAACCCCGGACGAGGAAGACAGGTGTGACGTCCTTTCTTCGGATTTGCTCAGGCGCCAGACTATTTTCCCTTGATTAGGCGTCACCCTATTCGAACCTCCGCTTAGTAGTGGAACGGTTCGAGCCCTAGTAGATTCAGATGGAGATAAAGGGGTTCAATCGAATTATATTAGCATGCTTTACACTATTCTACTAGAAGGAAAGTTAAAACACAATTACAGGTAAACTTCTCTATTGATAAATTATATACAATGATAGGGATGAAAGGCGGTGATATATGTAAAATCGCATACAAACGGTAAACAAGCGGTATCTATGTAGAATGAGAGAGAGGTGAGATGAGAGAGAGAGAGAGAGACAGGATGAGAGCGGAAGCGTGTGGTTAGTACTACAACTAAGAAGCGAGAATGCATAAGCGGTTTCGTGCATAAATATATAAATAACGGTCATACGACGTGATTAGGTACTCAGTAGCGGGCTTAGCTATTACTGCGGTCTCGTGAGGGAATCGGAACGGATAATACGGTCTGGCACAGGTTACGCTCCGGCATCCGTTATTCTAAAGGCATTTCAGCGTGTTCTAACATAGATGCAATCACTACCCCAGCATCCGCTGCAAGCATTTATTGTATCTACCACAGCTATGCAGAGTTCTGTACCCAGTGTCCACTGCAACACAGAACACCACCTCGCTGGTCGTTAGACTCTGCTGTGCCCCCCTACGTTGGACGCAGGAAAGGTCTGACGGGAGTACAGGCACTACCTCAGCATCCGCTGCAAGTATTTCCTGCACCACTTTCAACTGCGAGGATAGATGTACCCAGTATCCACTGCAATACAGCCACCCTACCCAATTGATCGCCAGATGCCTTTCTATACGCTTTGTTTCTTCCGCCAGTGATCCCCAGCATCCGCTGCAAGACAACTGTCACAAGAAAACAGCGTACCTACGGTCAACCGGTATTGGATGCACCTCCCTTTCAACCAAATGCGGGCGCAGCGGTTTCGGCGCACAAATGGTTGATTTACCTGATTTGTCGTCTGACACTTCACTCACTGGACTAGTCACTATTCACTTCTACTTTCTCCTACTTGACCACAACTACACTACTCGACTTGACCCGCGGGACTGACTGTTCCGCCGTCCGCTCTCTCATACCTACTCTCCGCGCTCCCACTACCACGTTGCGCCCCCACCACTCATGCGCATGTAGCCGAAGCAATACGCTCATCGTCCGTCGCATGCAAGGTGCGCCGTTTGACTTCTGAACGATTGGTTCGTTACACAGGTAAGACATTTTAAAATTTTGTAGCACTTATTTTTTGAATAGAATTTTTCTACAGTTTTACTCCCTTTTTTTGTTCATCAACCTATCCTCTCCCCCTTAGGAGTCTGGTGTAAAAGAAAAGTTCAAATAAATACAAAGACAATGTGTATAACAAGCTCAATAGAGCAAACCGACAATAATGATAAACGCACAACACTGAACACCTAACCCGCACATCGATGCCCTTGTAAAAAGAGCATTTCCGAGGAGGAACTTGCCCGCGGTCGCAACACTTGGGATTGACCCGCACATGCGCGTATTTCTAGGTCCATCCAAAGTGCATCACGTCCTTGTGGATGGACCAACTGCCTCTCATGACTGTAGTTGTAAGATCATTTTTGTTGTACGCTATGTCAATGCCGAGAGATCTTAACGTTTCGACACTTTCCACGCACCAAAAACCGCGCGCATCGATAACAAAAGGAGCGACTTGGATGTTATAGTCAGGGAACTTTAGCTGTAGAGCGGAAACGAACTCCGGCTGGTTATAGACTGCCTTTTTTAGTTGAAAGAAGTCCGATAGTCCGTGTGGCGCCTCCCAAGATACACCGACGTCCGTCACAACGCAACTGGTTCCTCTCAAGAAGAGGAGGTCTGGTTTGCGTAAAACCCCTCTGCCGTCTCTTATATGGGGTTCCTCCTGGACCCCCAGCCTTTTTTGATCGCCATCTCCTTCAGGCGTTTGGCGACGAAGTTATGCCGCTTCATGCGCGCTGCATGGCCCAAGGCACACTTTTGCAGAACTTGGGAGAGGCTCTCGACCCTGCCATCGCCAGCTCTACAGAGTCGCTGGGCTGGAGGGTTATATGGGAGTCCCCTGGTGAGGAGCACGTTAAATCGGAGTTGCACCGCCTTAACGTAGTCCCCACCCTTCCAGTAGATAGGAGGATTATCAATGTAGGCGTTGGATGACGCATCGCCGTCGCCTGCGCCGTACCTCTTCCGTAGTATGATTGGTCGAGCGCGTCTCGGTTTTTCCTGTCAACTCCTTCACACGTTGAGTGTGCACCAAGAGATATGCGCTCGATCCTTCTTCTCCAAGCAGCCGCTTCGAGGAGCAGCTGATCCACCTCCCGTGACATTCCAGCCAATCGATCCACTCTCCTCCCCATAATTATTGGGATCTTCCTTGAGAGGGAAAATATGCCCAGTCCACCCATCTTGATTGGATCATATAAGGCAGCATCGGCGACATGGGTTGACAGGTGCAGCGCTTGCTCAATGGCTCTCTGGATCTTCCTATCAGCCTCTTTCAAAGTCTTGAGGTAGTCCGAGGGACTTTGCATGGAGTATATGTAGCGCGGCAGGAGAAACTGCTTGATGAGAGTCAGCTTCTGCTGTGGCTTAAGGGCGGCCTTGGAGATGTTATTAAGCTGCTGGTCCAGGCTCTGAAAGGAGCACTTGACGACCTCTTGAAAAGTGTATCTCAGCACCAGATATTTAAACATATCCGACACCGTGACTGGTGTGATGGGCTGGGCTGCAACATAAAATATTGGCCTAGGGTTGCAGTATACTTTCTTTTTCGAGGAGACGACTCCCATCGTCAAAGCCGTTCATTTAGCCACATTAAGATCCAGATGCCGCGCCTCGAAGAAACTCACTGCCGTCCTCAGCAGCCTCTGGGCATCAGAGATGTTATCTGCCAGTAAAATGAGATTCTCGGTGTATCCCACCCCATGGACGTTCGCATCTCCAAGGGTGATCCCCTTCTTTGTTTGGAGCTGGGTCATAAGCTCGTCCAGCACTATGTAATAATAGCGCTAAAGACAATGGGTCACCCTGTTTGACTCCCCTGTTGACCGGAATTTGGCGAACGTCCTCACCGCAGCAACTTATCGATGTCTTGCAACCGGAGAGGTTCGACATCAGGTAGTTGCGGGTCTTCTCATCTACGCCGACTCTCTGCAATGCGCGCGCCACACTGTGGTGCGAGAGGGTATCGAAGGCTTTCTTCAAATCGAGGCATATGATGACAAATCCCTTGCCTTGCCTTCGTCTGCTGTTTATAGCTGTTTGGATGGTGAGGTTGTACAGGAAACAGCCATCTACCGAGGTGAAGCCCCTCTGATTCTCCGCCAGTCTCACGACTTGGAGTCGTTCCGCCATCAGCCTGTTGATCAGCCGAAATAGCATGGAAGAGACAGTTATTGGCCTCCAATTGTCGAGATTGACTAGACCATCTGGCTTCTTGGGGATTAGGGTGGTTCGGCTAGTTTTTAACGGAACCTATTGCAAATAGAGCATAATGTTGAAGAGAAGTTCCAGTTTGATACATGGTATCCTCTTCTGTTCTCGTACACCTATGCCATCAGGTCCTGCTGCTGTATTTTTGGTGCTATTCAGCAGCGTTGTCAATATCTCGTCCGTGACTGGTTTGTATATAGTTGGAGTCTCGAAGGCGTTTATGTTTGTTATGGGAGCATCATCTTTTCTTGATGGTCTTGCCAAGATTGCATCATACCCAATGCTGATAGCCTGATTGGCTTTATTTGGACTGCCACGGGGTCTAGACAATCAATAAACTCAGCTGTCAGTGCTTTTTTGTTTTTCTGGTAGAGGTGCTGCGTTCTCTGGTATTGAACGACTCGTTTCTTCTTCCGGCTAGTCTCCTGGGTCGTGCGCACGCTACCCTGATTGTTGCCGCTGGTCCTTGGTCTACCATATCTGGACGTCAGGTCGGATACCCAAGTGTTGATGGCTTCTTTGTTGTTGGGCTCTGCCCTCGCTACCTTTCGTTTTATCTCGAGGTCGTCCAGGTCAGTCAATCTGGTACAGACATCGAGGATGTGGGCCAGGACGGATCCAGTTGGAGCTGTTGGACCTGGAGGCGAATAGCTTCGTCTTCGTCGATGGGCATCTCTGGTTCGGGCAGCGTTACCTCCAGCTCACAGTGTGGGACTGCCGGGCTCCTCAGGGGCGACTGGCGAAACGGCCCTCCCAGAGGCGACTGATGAGATGGACTCCCTGGGGGTGAGTCATAGTTACTCCCGCCGTTTACCCGCGCTGGCTCGAATTTCTTCACGTTGACATTCAGAGCATTGGGCAGAAATCACATTACGTCAACACCCGCAGGGGCCATCGCAATGCTTTGTTTTAATTAGACAGTCGGATTCCCCCGGTCCGTGCCAGTTCTGAGCTGATCGTTAAATGGCGGCCGAAGAAGTTACCTAGGCCGTCCTCGCGGGTGATCCGGGGTCTCGCAGCTTGACGGTTCCGCAGGAGGCCAAGACGCGGTACCGAGCTCGGATCCGACGCGACGCAAGCGACGCGCTTCACCTCGCCCAGGCTCGGGTTCCGGAATAGAAACCGGATTCTCTTTCGCCCGACGGGCGTGCTTAACGCGCGAGCCTCTAAAAGACGGCTGCCTCACGGTTAACAACGCCACATCAACATCGGCTTTCGCCTAGGGCTTAGGATCGACTGACTCGTGTGCAACGGCTGTTCACACGAAACCCTTCTCCACCTCAGCTCTCCGGGGCCTCGCTGGAGTATTTGCTACTACCACCAAGATCTGCACCGAAGGCGGCTCCAGACGGCCCTGCGGCCAGCCCATCTGCGCGCACCTCCGCGACCCTCCTACTCGTCAGGGCTTCATGGCCGCACTAGGTGACCGCACATGCCGCTGACGGCCGAGTATAAGCACGCTTCAGCGCCATCCATTTTCAAGGCTAGCAACTTCGGCAGGTGAGTTGTTACACACTCATTGGCGGATTCCGACTTCCATGGCCACCGTCCTGCTGTCTTAAGTTACCAGCGCCTTTCATGGTATCCCATACGCGTCGATTTAGGCGCTTTAACTCGGCGTTCGGTTCATCCCACAGCGCCAGTTCTGCTTACCAAAATGGCCCACTTGGCACTCTGATCCGTATTCTCGCGGCTTCACGTTCGAGCAAGCCGGAGATCTCACCCATTTGAAGTTTGAGAATAGGTTGAGGTCGTTTCGACCCCAATGCCTCTAATCATTCGCTTTACCGGATGAGACTCGTACGTGACGAGCGCCAGCTATCCTGAGAGAAACTTCGGAGGGAACCAGCTACTAGATGGTTCGATTAGTCTTTCGCCCCTATACCCAGTTCCGACGATCGATTTGCACGTCAGAATCGCTATGGACATCCATCAGGGTTTCCCCTGACTTCGTTCTGACCAGGCATAGTTCACCATCTTTCGGGTCCCAGCGTGTACGCTCTTGGTGCGCCTCCTCTAGCAATGATAATGAGACGCCCCAGGAGTGCTGGCCGGTCCCGGGAGACTGGCCGTCTTCCCTCTGTTCGCGCGACGCGAACGTTCACTTTCATTGCGCCTTTAGGTTTAGTGTTATCCCAATGACTCGCGCACACGCTAGACTCCTTGGTTCGTGTTCCAAGACGGGCCCTGAAAGTACCCAAAGCTATAGCGTCGCCGATCGGCGTTTCGAAGAGGTCTGTCCGAGAAATCCGCGGCGAACAGCCAACAGCGGCCTGGATCGGCGCTAGGTCCGATCGCCGACGCGACTGCGGAGCTTGCCGCGGGCTGGACGCGAACTTATGTCGCGGCCTCCCGCCATCTGTGAACCGTCGAGCGAGCCGGTCGGGTCACCGCGTGTCCGAAAGCGACGGCGAACCGCGCTCGCGGGCTCCACTGCGAACCGTAGACCGGCACTCAACGGATCGCGACGTCCTACCAGGGGAGAAGTGCACGCGTCCGAAATCGGCTCGTGACGCGAGGGGCGCAAACGCCTCCGTCGCACCAACGCGCCACGCCGACGGCTCGGGTCGCGAATGAATCTCCCCATTCGACCTTTCGGGTTTCTCAGGTTTACTCCTGAACGGTTTCACGTACTCTTGAACTCTCTCTTCAAAGTTTTTTTCAACTTTCCCTCACGGTACTTGTTCGCTATCGGTCTCGTAGTCGTATGATCATACTTCCAACCGAGTATTGACTTGGTACAAGAGTGTCTTATCTGCAGCCGAAGTAACAGTGAATTTATCTTCAGACATTTTTACAACACAAAGATCAACAGATTTTGTGCAAAATTTTGTGAAATTAATTAACAATTTGTTATCCCTGGAGCTAGCACGCAGCAACAATTTTTCTTTGTAGAAGTTTTCCAGCGACAAACAGATGAAATCTACCAGAGATGCTGCATTAAAAGCCTTACATCTTTGTAGTACCAAGTCCTCAAACAATCTTATTGACATTTCTACTAAATTATTCGTATTGTGACCCCTGTTTCAAAGTTTCTTTCGAAAATAATGGCACCAATCCTGTCTTCGCTGCCACACATTGTCAAGGAAATTCATATATTTATACGCAATTTCACTCTCGCATAAAGCCTGCTTGAACAATTAGCAATCAATTTGTTCCTTGGAATAAAGAATATCGCGAAAATGTAACATAAGTGGACATGAAATGAACAAAGCAGCAATGCAGAATCTGGGAAGACTGTTTTTACCGCGTTTCGCTCCGCTGCACTATCGTCGGTCATAAAAACTGAAGGATAGCTCTTTCCATAAAATCCCTCATTTCCAAGAAGCTCCCTTAGTGCTTTGAAGCAATATTCGTACACTTGTCCATTCTGTTCACAGTGAATGATGCAACCCAACGGAACTCCACCTATTTTACTTGCTCCAAACAAAAAAGTTACTATAGATCCACCTTGGTCACAAGATCTACTTGAATCCACAAAAACAATGTCAGCCGAGAAAGGAAGCTGATGGGCACGTAACATGATCGTAGTTAAAATCACACAGCAAAAGGGTTCAGACTGAACACTCAACTCATAACCTTTTCCTTCTAGCTCGGAAGCTCTTTCGCGCAACTTCTGTGCTATTCTTTTGCTAGACCTATCACCATAGTTATGGGTCCTGAAACATATATGTAAGTGAGTAGTGAATATTTTCAATAAGGTATGACAAATTTACCTTCACTTTTCATACATATCATAGATACTTCGATCTGTTGGGTTTATTTGGGCATTCGCGAGAACTTCCACTAATTTGTCAACTGGGGTAGCCGCCATTAGTGAAGCTCTATGGTAAGATTTTGCCTCACTTGGTGACATGTTATCTTCAAAGTATTTAATGAAAAGACTTCTCGTTTTTGAAGAAACGCGAAGAAAACTGAATGCTTCCGCGATATTTGTTGAATGATTGAAATTAATCTGAAAAATAATGAGACTTCATTATTAGAAAGGAGTACTTTTCAGAGATCGAAATTGTGCCTTATTATAAGCACAGAAGTATGACTATAAGTAATTACTGAAAAGCGGGATACATCAAAACATTTTAAATAATAAACAATGAAATTAAAAAGTAATTTTTTTTTAATACTTTCCGAACAATATTAAGAAAGAAAATCGAAAATTTCACCTTGGTCAGATCTTTCTAATCGCTCGAAATATATTTGTGCAAATTTTCAAATTTCTAAGTAAAGAGGTTACCTCAATAAAATGTGTAAAGTTCGTAACTATTTTTAGAGACACCCTGTATACAAATTATTTTCATTGAAAAAGATGCCCAACTGAAATAATAATTGACGTGTTCGAGCGAATTTTTTGGAAAGTCATTTTAATTTTAAATTAAGTCGATACTTTCCGAACTTTATTTTTGTCACTATGTTGGCAGACGAAATCTTTCCTATATGCCAGCTGTTTCAGATTATTATAAGTTCTCTTTACTATCCATTCTGAGGATGTACATTCTGAAAATGTCTGAAGCCACTTCCTACAACTTTCATCTAACGTCTCGTTATTATTTCGAACGAAACGAGTTCGCACAATTACTTCTGAATCCATTGGTTTGTCAAATTTGACTTTATAAACAACACAAAATCTATTAAAAGCCTTTTTTATCTGTTCCAGATTCACTTTGCACCACACAAATCACAAATACAAGGTTAGTAATAAACGAAACAAATCACGCACAGCCGACTTCTGTTATTGTCATCACAGATAAAACGCGGAAAATGCATAATTGCGTGCGGCATGGCTGCGCTTCGCGCATATCAGCTAAGGAACGGAGTGCTTGATTTTGCATTCCGTTTCCTATACAGCGAGAGCGACCTGTCGCGCTGACTGTACAGGGAACGGAAAAATGCTTCCCGTTTCTACTTGCACACAACTTCACTCTTCAACCTGACCCGCGGGACTCACCACGTTGCGCCCCCACCACTAATGAGCATGTAGCCGAAGCAATACGCTCATCGTCCGTCTCTTGAACTCCTTTATGAAATTGATCTTCATGCTAAAGGGATGGTAAGAAAGGTAGTGGATGTATCTTGCTGAATGTTCAAGCGGAGAATAAAGAGTATATGCCATCACACAAAATACAATAGAAGTATACAGAAGTTCAAACAAATTTTAAAACAAAATGGTTATCCTCTGGGACTCATAAATAAATTATTGTTTAACAGTCCAGATCCTTCGAATGTGGATAACACACATCGCGTGGAGAATAGAACAGATACTAAAATCACTGTGCTTCCGTACGTACAACCACTTACCTCAGAACTGTCAAAGTTATTTCGAGGTAAAACGAAGGTTGCAAAAAGAAACCACCTAACAATATCCTCACTTTTTACTAGACTTGAAGAACCAGTTCCTAATAGGTTCAAGTCGGATGTTGTGTATAAAATACCATGCACCAACTGTGAAGCAGTATATATCGGTCAAACGTCACAGAACTTGAACTCTAGAATCAAAATAAACAGATCTCTTCTGCCTTAACGACCCACATAAGAGACACGGGGCATAATTTTAATTATGAAAATACGAGAATATTGGACCAGGAACACAATTACAAGAAGCGGCTTTTTTTGGAAATGTACCATATTCAAAATCACCCTGAAGCTCTTAATAAAAAATCAGATACTTCCAACCTGAGCAATATTTATACGTACTTAATAAATTTCAAATTTCCGTCTAGAGATGAATAATTATATTCCGGCGTTTGGCTTGTTTCCTACCAGTACACATGTGTATCGCACGCCATGTGTCTAGGTATTTGTCCGCGTTTCATTTCAGATATTGTTATTATAAGGGTCGCACCATTTAGTTAGTTGCCTCTAGAAAAATTCGTTCTAACAAACTTGTGTATGTGCTTATGTTTAGTTGTTTTTAATCTCACAGATAATGTAAGTTTGATGGATGTTCATCATTTTGATTGTTTTAATGTTGATTTTGTAATTTTAGCCCTGAAGAAGTCAATAAACATTGACGAAAGCTTGGAAATGGTCTAAAGAGTATTATTTCATATAATTGAAGGCTGAACTACCCCGTTATTATTATTAGGATACATTATAGCAGCTGTAAAATAATTTGACTATATATATATATATATATATATATATATATATATATATATATATATATATATATATATATATATATATATATATATATATATATATATATACCGGGTGTCCACGGAAGGTGGCTCGCCCCTATAACTTTTTTGTTTTCGGAGATAATGAAATGAAATTTACAAGATCAGTTTAATGCATAAAACTGCGTTTTTTGACAAGTAACTCAACTTCATGCAACTTCCGGTTTCACCGGAAGTGACATAAACTTTCGATTTTCAAATGGTAGACCTGGTATATTTTCAGTTTTTTTGTCTCCGTATGATATTTAGAATACAACCATGTATCATTTGATACTTTTTGTAAACGTTGTTCAATTTTTTTTCGAATTAAGTTTTTATTGTAGAGGGCTATAGATGCGTTCAAATAAATAATTTCGGTCCTAAAATGGCCCTGTTTGCCGTCCGGGGAGGTAGATTTGTGGGCGTGGCTTTGTTTCAGTTGTGTTGGTCACATGCTACTCGATGATTTCAAATGTTATTTTAATCTCAATAAATTCTTCATTTAAAGAAAGTTCTAAGGTAATGGGATTTCAGGTTTTTATCGAAAGTTTTCTTTCAACCTAATACCTAGAGTGCGGTATCAAATTACGAGTAATCGTAATAAAATTATCTTTTTTTTTAACCCAACGAGCCACCATGTTGCCATTTGAAAAAAAATAGTAATAAAAGTTTTAAAATTAAACTTCACATAACTGGAACATTTTGATCGAAAACAGTGAAGTTGTATTTTAACATACATTTTAGGACCGAAATTAGTTATTTGAACGCATCCATAGCCCTCTAGAATGAAAATTTAATTCGAAAAAAAAATAAAAAAAAGGTTACAAAAAGTAACAAATGATACATAGTTGTATTCTAAATGTATACATATGGGATATAAAAACTGAAAATATACCCGGTGTCCCATTTGAAAATCGAAAGTTTATGTCACTTCCGGTGAAACCGGATATTGCATGAAGTTGAATTACTTGTAAAAAAATGCAGTTTTATGCTTCAAACAGATCCTCTAAATTTTATTTCATTATCTCTGAAAACAAAAAAGTTATAGGGGCGATCCACCTTCCGTGGACACCCGGTATATATATATATATATATATATATATATATATATATATATATATATATATATATATATATATATATATATATATATATATATATATATATATATATATATACCCCCTACATATCCCAAGCTATACATCATCTGCACCCAAGTGAAACTGAGAAAAGTATTGAGTTTTGTAGGTGGTATACTGTCCGATTTTGTTTCGTTTTTGGAGGAAGATTAGTCTACCGTACAGAGATATTTGAAAATTTTGGATGATTTTCTTTCTGAACTGCTTGACGAAATTCCGTTGGCTCAATATAGAAAATATTAATCCTAATGAAAGATTCTTAAACCAGTGTATTGATAAAAATTACCCCATTAACTGGCAACCAAGGTCCCCTGACTTATCTATATTAGATTTCTTTATATGGAGCTACATAAAAAATAAAATAAACCACACGCGGCACGAAAATTGAGATGCTCTGATGAATGCCACGAGAGAAGTTTTCGAAGTAATTTGAACAATATTTACAAAACATTTTCAACAGAAAAATAATAGAACTTTGTTTTGTAGCAGTGTTACATACAAGTTTCTATTTTTGTTATAATCATTAAATATATGTCTGTTTAGTAACTTATATTAAATAATATTCTTCTAATGACTACTTTTCATTCTTACTTATAAAAATGGAAGTGATATATTTGTTTACTGCGCCGAACGATCTATCGAAGTGATATTTGTCTTGACTTGACAAAAAAAAAGAAAATTATCTAAATACAGGGCTAATACTTAAAATTTTATATAAGCATTCATATTTTTGAAAAGCGCAAAACATTTATGTTTTGAATATGGCAAAATATACAGTGTGTTACATTTAAAAAATTATAACATTGGGTTATATCTAAACAATGACAGCTCATTCCAAAAATTTGCCTACGCTACTGGATTCTACGTAAAAAAGTGTATAGAAAACAGTTTTTACTTTTTCTATAAGTTGAAAGACAGCTGTGATACAGGAGGGGGACCAAAATGCAATATTTTTAACTTCGCCCTGTATCTCAAAAACGAAGCAAGCTATGAAAAGTTTGTTTGCGGTATCGTGAGATTAACAGAAAAGTAGCCAACGTTCGCGAAAACCGCAAACCTCTATCTTTAAAAATAAGCGAGTTACCCCGTAAGGACATTGAAAATGGGACAGCCTGTACATACTTTCTTCCACAACTACTTCTTATCCAAACGAAACTTAAAACAAGATACTTAATCTTAAAGGTTAGAACATAGAATACAAACAGAAAATAATATTCTTGGTTTTTAGCGCATACTTGAACACCCCACCTCGCTAAAATCTCTGAATCCTAGTAAATACTTGAACCTATTGAAACGATACAAAGGTAAGCCTTTTGTTAATATATCTGCCTGTTGATTAGAAGTTTCAAAATATTTCGAATCAACAAGTTCTTTTTCTAAATTATCATGTACAAACCAATATTTCAAATCGATATGTTTCACCCTTTTATTATTTGAAGGATTTTTAATCAAATTTATACAACCTTGATTATCTTCCATATAAATTATAGATTTAACATTTATTTGAAAGTTTCCGAACAATTTTCTTGATCATAAACCTTCTCTAACTGCATCACAGTGTACTATTAATTCAGCTTCTGTAGTGGATAGGACAATACAATTTTGTTTTCTCGTGGTCCAACTCACCAAATTACCAAACATCTTAAAAATAAATCCAGAAACTGATTTTCTATCTGTTTGATCTGCACCCCAATCAAAATCTACATAACAAGTTAATTCATCTGTTACTCTTTTATACTCTAATCCTATATTTACAGTACCTTTCAAATATCGGAGTACAACCTTCAGATAATTCCACAATTGATCATTAGGTTTATTTTGAAATCTACTAAAGTAATTCAAAGCATAGCATATATCCGGTCTTGACCTTAACATGAGTTACATCAATGATCCTATCATCTCTCTATGTGGTTTATTACATGAAGAATTCTCATCAACGTTATCATATAATTCTGGTTGAATAGGTATAGATGAAATTTTGTGGTTGAGAAAAATAGTCTTCAAAAACATGAGGAGTTCCATTTTAATTTCGTCAATCAGGTTTAGTAGTTTTCAACAGACATGAATTATATGATTCCTACTTCCAGAGTTCATTGTATGGTTTCCAAATATGAAACTGAAATTTTATTTACTTTCGACTCTAGATATTCTCATATCTTAGGTTTTCGAAATTTTCCTAATTTCACCATTATATTGTCACTCAAAATAAAAGTAAATACTATTGATTTTGTTCTGAAAATCATGTGATAGAATAAATGCTAATGTTCCTTGATCGAAAAATAATTGAGGTAATCTGAAATCCTATCTGTTAGAAAATGACAGCTGATTTTTTCACAGAACTCAGAGGATGATAAAAAATAAAGTGTAAGTAATCATACTCAACTATACCTATTTTTAAAAAAAGTACTACACAGCTCGTCCACACTTTCTGAATTTCGATTTGAGAATTTGGCCTTTTCGTTTCCAGATATCATTCATTATAAAACCTTTCACGGCTTTAGGTGTTTTCTTCTTTGGTGAAGGATATTTTCCAATTATTCAAGAATATACATAAATTGAAGGTGATTTCAAATCATTTAGATAAAATTCTGCAAATCTGGCAACGTCTTTCTTCTATTCTGACCCACATGACAGTCCAGCATTTTTAAAATTTGGAGAAAAACAAAATGCTTCTATTGTGTTATTTCTTACTAGATATGTTTCTGCAAATAAAAATAAGAGAATTCCCTTATTAGTGTATACTTTGTTTTTTCTATGTTTGAAGTCACCCACGACCCTTCGATCAAGTAGTGACTTTCTTTTCAGTTCATATAATCTTTCTCTTTATTTTATTAGTTCTAAGAACACTAAAGTTTCATTTCTTGTGGATTTCTATTTCGCTTCCTGTGTGGTTTCAATTAACTTATCAAATGTATTTATAGTGCCCGTTTCCATCGGAATATTTTGAAAATACATCACATACATTTTTGGGTCTAATTTGAAGTAAGTTCTGAGTACTTTTGGCTCATTGTGTTTTACATATATGGTCGTACAATCATACCTCTAGCAGGATATGATCTGAAATAGAACAGTCTTCTACATTTATTTGGTAGTTATGGAAATTTTTTGTTGCTACCTTTTCAGCTTTCAGGCGTGCTTCTTTGCACGATAAATCTCCTGTAAGTTTGTTATAGCATTCATGACAACGTTTACGATATATTTCATTGTCGTCACGTCTCTGCAGGTTCTGCAGTTTATCAATTCCTTCGTTCTCTTTGTCACAAATTTTTTTTGCTTTTCTGGCTTTTCTTTTATTCTCAAAAGGTCTCGAATTAGTGACTGTCTCAATGATAACAGTGATAGGTGATCTTTTTTTGGACCAATAGAGTTATATGATATGCAGTTATTTACTACTACCGTGCCACAACTGATTTCGATTGCCAACCAAATAAAAAATTTCCGGAGACACGTGTAATAACTTGTCGGATACGTCCACTTCCCGTTCACCAAAATTATGATCAACGACGGCCATCGGCTTCATTTTATCTTCTCCATTTTTTTTTGCCGCCCACTCTCATCAGATCATCATGGTCGAAAGAATATCTATTAGGTCAAAATTATTTTGTCGTACCTCCAACTGCTCTTGTTTCATTTTCAAGTTGATCATGTCCTTTGGCAGGCCTTTCCTTTGTTTCTTTATCGTTCCCAACAGATGCGTTTTTTTATAGTGTAGAAATCTTAAAAAAACAATGCTGGTATAGTAGTTGTCTGTAATAATGGTTTGTCCAGCATTCAACAGTGGCGCTACTAAATCATCCACCTTTCTACTAGGAAGATTCAATCCTTTACGTTTTGTGTAAAGCTCATCATATATTTTGAGATCCCATGTATAACCAAGTGGTGTGCACATCCTGAATACTTTTATTCCATATTTATGAGTCTTGGATGGATTATATTGCCTGAATTTCAAACGGTCTCGGAATGGAGTCTCGTCCACTACTACAGTATCACCTGAATAATGAGAAGTCTTGAAGTTTTCCCTGATGATATCCAACAACTATTTTTGACAGAAAATTAGGTGGTGGTAGAGTCGTATCTTCGAAATGCCAACACTTTAGCAGAAGAACAAATGGATTGTACTTTATTGGAACTTCATGAAAGATTTGATGGTAATATGAAGAATCTTTTTTTCGTTTTTACATTCTATAGTTGAAAAGTTGGTGAGACTCATGAGCATCAGCACACCTGAAGTCAGCAACAAAATGACTATACATTTTCTATTTGAAACCGAATCAAGTTATGGCAAGGGTTCCAAATCAATTGAAAAAATGACAAATTCATCAACAAATAGTCAATGCATTTTCACACTGACATTGATCTAAAAGACGGTGCCTTGAATTTTATTGAACATATATATATATATATATATATATATATATATATATATATTGATATGGTTTGTTTATTAGCAATATTAGAGTTGAAATATATGGTACAATATGAAATAAAATTGATGAGAGAAGGAAAACTTCAATGAATTTAAAATAGATATTAGTAAATGATAGATCATTATAAAATATGTATATCTAATTAATAATATATGAGAAATCCTTGAAGAATGTCGAAGACATGAAATGTCATTAATCGTTGGAAAAAGATTTCAAATAATTCAATGTAAATTCATGAAATATCAGAAATATAGGAGAATACAAGTAATAGAACCTTTGTAAAGATTAATTAGAAGGGATTAATTCAAGATAACAGACTTAAGTTAGGTAGAATACATATAATTATGGAAATTTTATGTATCGTAGAATCAACTAAATTTGAATACCAGATAATAAGTTAATTTAAAGTCATTGAAGATAGTTAATCATATATGGAGGTTTAAGAAGAAATGAGTTAACTGTTTTAAATAGAAAATTACAGTAGAATAATGTAATAAAGAAGAATTTCAAGTTAGAATTAAACATTATATATATCGAAATGTCAAATTTTTCAAAAATAAATAATAACTTAATTAATGGACAGAATATTGAAAATTTTAGTACAAAATGATCAGAATATTATGTAGATGAGATTAACTAAATGATTCCAGTCCAGAAATATGTTTTTATTAAAAATTTTAGAAAAAACTAATTAAATGTCATTTAATTATTCAAAATAATCAAGTTAAAGTACTGAGTTTGAAAAATTGTAAGTAATCATAAATAAGCTGTTATTATTGAAATAATCAATTTCCAAAATTATTGTATATTTAATTAAATAGAATGATATAAAAATATGTACAGTACCTGTTAGTATAATATTTTAAATATGAGTAAAACTTCCAAAAAGGAAATGGATATATTCTAGAATATCTATACCAGGCAATTTGATTTTGAAAAATAAAAAGAAGTCATATAAGGATGTGCACTCCATTTCCGTAATCAGTTATTATTTGATTGTCGAGAGAGAACCTTCGTTGTTGAAAATCAGATTCATTTGTTTTTGTCATCCATGTTGAAAAATTAAGATTATATTGGTAGCTGAAAGTACAAAATTATAAAATCATCCATATAAGTGTTATATAAAAGTAAATACCTAAATTTTTGAAGAAAATATCATAATAAGTGATAAAATTGTGAAATCCTGTGGTGAATTTCTAATACAATAGAAATAAGTGAGGTTACGAGAATAATAAGAGAGAGAAGTGCAAAAATATACCAGAATCCAACAACCAGTTACAGGAAGAGGTGAAAAGAAGAATAAAGAATAATCAGACTTATTTGGAATATAAAATAACCATCAGTGAATTCAAAAAACCGTGAGTTTTTATAACAATTTATTGGCCAATTTGACAATTTGATATTTGCAAATACATTAAAATAAAAAGGGGATAAATCTAAAGGTACCATAATAAAATTAGGAAGAGTTATTATTATTATTGTCAACAATTGAACTGAATTTGTGTATGAATTATTTATGTTGATGAATTTTGTTAAAATTTTTCGAATTAGTGAAGTTTTCAATTAATTAGAATCAATTTAAAGAAAGAGAGCCTTCCCTGAGATTTAAAGAGTCAATATAAAAAAAAATTAAAGTAAAATTTAAAGGCGCTCAACATAGTTAGATTATATATTTATATATATATATATATATATATATATATATATATATATATATATATATATAATTAATAGCAATAATAATTAATAAAATAGGGAAATCATAATAATATATATATATATATATATATATATATATATATATATATATATATATATATATATATATATATATACAGTGTGACCAATTTTTAATGGAAACACCCCCTTAAAATTTGAAGTTGTGAACCGATTTTAATAAAATCGGTCGGTCAAAATTTTGAAATGTCAAGTACTAAAAGGTCTACCTTGGGACAAAATTTGAAATGTTTATTCCAATTTTCAGGCTACGATGTTTTTTCTTAGTTGAAAATCGGGATTGTTTATTAGCGATTTTTTATTGAAAAAATCACTACGCCACTGGATTCATAGTGCCTCTAAACAGGTTTGACCAAAGTTTCATGAAAAAATATTCATTAATTACAAAATTATGTCAATTCAAAATTTCGAAAACTCACACAGCTAACAGTCACAAAAAACACCCTATATCAATAGATATAGCCATGAGAATATTTTTTTTATGATTACAACAATAAAGTGTCATCAGATTTTAGAAAAATTGATAGCGTGAATGTTTTTAATGAAAACAACGGAATTACATTCACACAATTCAACTAATAATGAAGCAAAAAATTTCAATAAACGTAACTATGATAACTGATTATTGAAATGTTTCGATTCATTGCAACAATTAATTCTTACTATTCTAGTAGCCTCTACTAATCCACCATGTATTTCGATATATTTGTTGTATCGCTTACGAATGTTTCTGATTACGTTCCTTAGTTCTTGAGGGGTAATATCTGCACATACCTGTCGAATTCTTGCACAAAGTTAATTTCTATCTCTTGACCGGTTTTTGTAAACCTTTTGTGTGATAAGTCCCCAGAGAAAAATGTCCAAAACTGTAAGGTCTGGAGATCTGGGTGGCCACTCTATAAACGGACTACCACGGCCTATCCATCGGTTTGGAAAATGTTCGTTAAGCCATTGCCTCACAGCTGTGGCATAATGAACAGAACACCCATCAAACTGGACAATTAAATTTGATCGTTCATTGATTGGCAGCTCGTGAATAGCATCCCAAAACTCTGTGTTTAAAAATTCTAGAAAACTTCGCATTAATGTTTTCCTCAAAAAAGAAAGGACCAATAATTCGTTCGTTCAATATTCCACACCAGACGTAAATTTTTTGAGAATACTGGCTTTTACAGCTCATTACCCAGTTAGGATTATCCGCTGCCCAAAAGCGACAATTCTGTAATGACACTACTCCATTTGTAGTGAAAGTAGCTTCGTCGGTATATAAAATATTTTGTAGGAAATTTCTATTGTTTAAATATTCCCCTTGGGCCCATAAACAATATTCCAGAAGTCATGCTTCGTCGCCGTCTTGCAGTGTGTGTAAAAATTTTGGCTTGAAAGGTTCAATATTCTTCGCCTTAAGACATCTCCGAATAGTTTCTCGTGAAATATTCAAATCTAAGGTGGCATTCTTTATGCTGGCATTAGGATTATTTCCGAAATAATCTGAAATGATTTGATCATTCCTGTCATTCCTGTTTCGTCTTTGTAGAGGATTACTTTTGAACATCATTCTTGATACTGCACCAGTTTCATTGAATATTTTATTTATTTTATTCACCGTACCGCAGCTAATACGAGGACGATCTGGATGTCTCTCATTAAATACTCTATATATCTATATATATATATATATATATATATATATATATATATATATATATATATATATATATATATATATATATATATATAATTTTGGTTTTCAACACTAAGAATTACTTTTAAAAAAACAATTTATTCAATGTGAAGTCTACAAGATGGAAGTTACTTAATTAATCTTATGGTTCTATGTTAGTGAGGGCTTATATAGGCTAGCAGCGATGAATCAGCACAAGGTTACGATTAACGTCATTAAAATGGATAAGCTGCACTTTGACTACATAACTATATATATATATATATATATATATATATATATATATATATATATATATATATATATATATATATATATATATATATATATACACAAATACAATATATATCACTATATATATATATATATATATATATATATATATATATATATATATATATACAGGGTTTTCCTAAATTGAACGTACAAACGAAAAGAGGAGATTTCTTAAGTAAGTTTAAGAAAAAAAGTCCCATAAACATGGGGTCGCAAACGTTTCGTTTTCGAGATACGGAGTGTTGAAGATTTAATTTTTTTCAAGTTTCTTTCTCATAGTATCTACACTTAACAAGATATTCAACTGAAATTTGGCATAGATATTACATTTGAGAGTCTCACCACGTGACATGGCAATTTCGATAGCAGATCTACAGGGTGATATTATTTCTGGAACACTGTCATCTGTTTTCCTCCAGAACTTTTTTTTGGTGAGCAA
Organism: Cynegetis impunctata; assembly: GCA_030704885.1. Lineage (NCBI taxonomy): Eukaryota > Metazoa > Arthropoda > Insecta > Coleoptera > Coccinellidae > Cynegetis > Cynegetis impunctata. The sequence goes on from JARQZK010000744.1 coordinate 298,064, forward strand.
CTGTTAATTTGAAAAAATGTAAAAAGAAGTTTTGTTGTTATACTAAACTTTTCGTTTTACTCTAGTTTTGTCGTATCTGCTACCGATTTCGAGAAAAAAAATTTTGAACGATTCTCTCGAAATCCTCGGAAAAATCCAAAAATCCAAGAAGGCCAGTTTGTAAGCTGTGGTGAATGAATTCATTATTAGTTTTTATGGAAATTTTCCTGATCTGTAGCGATGATTCACAAGGATTCTATAAATTCGTATAATCATTACAAAAATGTATTACTACAAAAAACGAAAACTCAAAAGAAAATCATAAAAAGAAACCTAAGTAACCACAAAGGACTGAACTACAGCAAATGTTGAAAATGTCTCCCTCCAACAAGCTTCTGTTTTTCTTCTCATAGACGATCGAACTCTTTCAAACACTCCCGGAGTATTACTAACTGTATCAAACGCGCCTATTATACGATTTCTCAGTTCTACTACGGTGTTCACTGGCGTCGAGTATACTAGAGGTTTCAGGTGGCTCCATAAAAAAAACCTAAACTATTTAAGTCTGGGGATCTGGCGGGCCATGACTGAGGTCCCCCTCGTCCAATCCACCTTTTTTAATAATTGTCGTCCAAATAAGTCATGCATGAACCACATTTCTCCTCGTAGCATAAGAAGTATATCTTCCGATAACAAGGGCAAATTGTTTTCTAAAAAGTGTCTGTATGATTGACCTGTTAATCGACCTGGCAAGAAAAAAGGACCAATCAAATTATCGCCAATATTACCACCCCACACATTTAGTGAAAATTGCTGATTCTCCTCAGCCCATATGTGTTCATTATGAAAATTCATAATTGAAGTCCTTGAGAAACAGGCTTCATCAGTGAATAGAATTTGGCAATCAAAATGAGTATTGTTCAATAGTCTATTAAGGTACCACTGACAGAAATTAATCCTCGGATGAAAATCTCGAGGCAGAAGAGCTTGCACCCTCTGAATGTGATAAGGATATAGCAGAGAATCCCGCAAGATCCGCCAAACAGCTTGATGACTTGCATTCAAAAGTACACTAATTTTTCTTGTACTGGTTCTTGGATGTTGTTCTATTTCGTTCATAACTGCCCCTTCGAGTTTTGGTGTTCTCACACTGCTTGATCTACCGGCATTAATTTTTTTCGTGGAAAAAGATCCAGCTTCTGAAAGACGCCTATGAATATCAGAGAACATTCGATGCTCTGGTATCCCTCTATTGGGATAGCGTTCCATGTAAAGACGCTTAGCTTCTCTTGAATTTCTATTTACAAGACCATACATGAAATGCATCTCAGTCACGTCGGAATTCGTGAAATTCAGCATGTTTTGATATTAAAATGTGTAGAGGTTCATATTTTCTGATAAAATATTGTTGTGACAGTCATAAAAATCGTAATGAAGATAGTAGTCCACATTCAAAATAATAAATAGCCACAAATTCGACCACCTTTACTTTTCAAAACACGAACGTTTAATAATTTGATGTGTCAAAACTGACACTGAATTCATTCACCATCGATTACTAACTGAATTTTATGATAATTTGGATTTTTCCGAAGATTTCGAGAGAATCGTTAAAAAAAAAATTTTTCGAAATGGGTAGCAGATACGACAAAACTACAAGAGACCGAAAAGTTTAGTATAACAACAAAGCTTCTTCTTATTTTTTTTAAAATTAACAGTTGCTCACCAAATATATATATATATATATATATATATATATATATATATATATATATATATATATATATATATATATATATATATATAAGTAAGAATTATTCGTGTGAAACGGAAAACACGCCCGTGGTTATAAAATTAAGTAAACTATGACATTTATTTGAAACTAATCAAACAAACCTCCCAGCGGAGCTGGTTATAAGAGTTCACGAAGCATCGAAATATCCACATCTACCCTAGACGGTAATTGGTAGAAATGTTAATTTGTTTATCACAATCGATGGAAATTGATAGATAGACTGTTTCGCCCTTATTGGGGCTCATCAGTATCATCCATCCACCGAAAGTGATAACCAAACTAACATTTCAAACGGTCATACATTTTTCTTCTAGTAACTCCATGGCATATAAATATGACAAAGCGCTACCAGTCGGAAACAATTGAACCACATCTTTCAGACAGACGAAAACATTTCAGCAACGAGAACTAGTACGACATTGGCTGAATCTTCTACACTGTGTATATGGCTAGAAGAATCGTCGGTGTGTAAAAATTAGTGGAAACCAAGAGGGTTGTCCGAAATAGACTCAAATGAATTTATACTACAAATTGGATTGCTTTCACACCGATTTCTTCGACTTTTTTCATCTCCTTGGTCTCTCTTTCGAATTGGATGTTGCTTGTTTTTTTCCCGGAAACTCTCATAACCTGACATATGATCTAGAATTTTGGTTCCTGGATTATTCAAGGGTACATAACATGTTCCTTCTTGGTTTATAGGAGCATTTTGTCTGTGCATACCCGTTACGCTCCCTCCACCCCTGCTTCTTTTTGGTTGAATCAAGGCATAATCCAGTATCTTGATTTTCGATTTATTCAACGAAATTGGCGTCCCAATTGAATCTACACTTCTATACGTGATAGTTTTATCACTAGTAGAAATAGTATCGGTACAAATGGTTGGAGCTCCTTGTTCATTCGTTTCATTGAATTCATATGGATCAGCTGCTAATTTCTTATCAGTCTTATTATTCCAAGGATACACTTTCCCAGTATTGGGATATAGTGCTCCATCTGCAATAACAGCAAGAATTTATACAAGTTGCGTCGAAGTAACAGGTGTACAGACTACAACGGTAGTTTCGAAAATAGAGTTTGACGGTATACGAATGATAGTGTATTGCGTGAGAATCTTTATAAATTGACAACGAATAATTTTTACGAAAGTAACAAATTTTTCTCCCCTCCTGTGGAATATTACAATATAAGATTGAAACAGAATATTTTATTAAGACGGCACGATAATGTCGTGTTATGAAATCGTACAAAAAATCTCTTCTCGACGTTTTCAACCATCTACACTAGGAAAAACGAAAAACAAATTGTGCCACAAAAATTCTTGTTTAAATTTTGTTTGTTTCTTGTTTCCTGTGGACACGATATCTGAAGATTGGCTCATCCGATTTCAAAATTCTCATTCTCTAGCTGAGGTTAGGAACAAGATCAATCCGTCAAGAATCACAGAAAATAAATTTCATACAAATTTACTTTTTGCCATATTTCAACTAAGATTCGATTTCAAAAATTCTTGCAGATATTGCCTCCTTACATCACAAGCTTCATTTTTGTAGAAATAAAAAAACTAAAAACTTTCTGGTGAAAATCAATATTTGTTACTATGTAGGACAAATGTTGATTTGTTCTAAAATTAGTACTTTCAGTATATTACTTGAAATAGGGACACAGATAAATTGAGTTGTTTGAAAAGTGAATTAAACCTCATTTATGAATAGATTTTAAAAAAATGTAATTGCAACGTCGTCAGTGAATCGTAATACGATACATTTTCATCTCAGATCCGCCCTACGTGATCTCCGCCTCTGATGCGCCGCGGCACTACAAGTTTTATGAGTAAGTTGAGGAATAACATCTTCACCAATTCACATCGAAATTTTTACCACTCAAACATTAAGGCTCTATTTTAATTCTATCTATATAATTATATCAAAGGGTACTTACTGTGAGTTTCATTATTTTGGGCTAATCGGACAAGCCACGATTTATTGTGATACACAAAAAACAGGTATGTACGTTTATAAAAACTAACACTTCTATATACGTTTTCGCGCCAATTTAATCGAAGACTCGCAAAAGCTTTGCGTTTGTAGTGGCAACAGGGTATGGCCTGGTAGCGTCAGTACACAGAGAAAAAAGTTGAATAATGGTTATTAAATATTTAATAGTCGTAATTATAAACCTGAGTACTATTTGGAACAGATATACAGTTTAATAGTGGTAGGTGAATTATTTTTCCTGAACTGGTATACCTGCAGCAGACACTCTGTTAAGTAGTTCATTGGACGTTAATGTATGAATACATTTATACTCAATCTACTATAGTTAAAGTGTTCAATGACCTTGACTAAATCGTTTAATAACAATGACTAAACAGTTTAGTAACATTGACTTAACAGTTTAATAAGCATTGAACACTAAATAATTCCCTCTGAAATATTGCTAAATTATCTAACAGTCTTATTCGCCTGCTGTAGGGTAACACTTTGGTGATAGTTATACAACAGTTCCATCAATTTTCAATACTTTATAGTTGCGACAGCCAAAAAAAGCATGCTGTTGCAGATAATTAGGTTATAATCTCTAAATATATTTCACTGATGTTCGGAACATATTTTAATTACTACCACTAAAGATGAGCCCCAATAAGGGCGAAACAGTCTGTCTATCAATTTCCATCGATTGTAATAAACAAATTAATATTTCGAACAATTACCGTCTAGGGTAGATGTCGATATTTCGATGCTTCGTGAACTCTTATAACCAGCTCCGCTAGGAGGTTTGTTTGATCAGTTTCAAATGAATGTCCTAGTTCACTTAATTTCATAACCACGGGCGTGTTTTCCGTTTTACACGAATAATTATTACTTATATTCATTTGCCATTGCGATAAAATTCGAAGCGATTGCTGCTTGCGGTGTGTGAATGTTGAATCACATCGAATTGAAGTGTCAACTTTACTCTTGCTTAGCGAATATAGTAGCCATCTTCGGGTGTTCCGGACGTACTAGTTCTCGTTTCCGAAATGTTTTCGTCTATCTGAAAGATGTGGTTCAATTGTTTCCGACTGGTGGCGCTGTGTCATATTTATATGCCATGGAGTTACTAGAAGAAAAATGTATGACCGTTTGAAATGTTAGTTTGGTTATCACTTTCGGTGGATGGATGATACTGATGAGCCCTAATAAGGGCGAAACAGTCTGTCTATCAATTTCCATGGATTGTGATAAACAAATTAACATTTCTAACAATTACCGTCTAGGGTAGATGTGGATATTTCGATGCTTCGTGAACTCTTATAACCAGCTCCGCTAGGAGGTTTGTTTGATCAGTTTCAAATAAATGTCCTAGTTCACTTAATTTTATAACCACAAGCGTGTTTTCCGTTTAACACGAATAATTCTTACTTATATTCATTTGCCATTTCGATAAAATTCGGAGCGATTGCTGCTTGCGGTGTGTGAATGTTGAATCACATCGAATTGATGTGTCAACTTTACTCTTGCTTAGCGAATATAGTAGTCATCTTCGGGTGTTCCGGACGTACTAGTTCTCGTTGCCGAAATGTTTTCGTCTGTCTGAAAGATGTGGTTCAATTGTTTCCGACTGGTGGCGCTGTGTCATATTTATATGCCATGGAGTTACTAGAAGAAAAATGTATGACCGTTTGAAATGTTAGTTTGGTTATCACTTTCCGTGGATGGATGATATAAATATATATATATATATATATATATATATATATATATATATATATATATATATATATACACATACAGGTGTCCCGAAAAAAGACGTCAATTCAACAACGTATTTTATTTCAAAAAAAAGAGTTTTAGTTCATATAATCTAAGGTCCTCAACTTCTTCGTTTTCAAAATACAGGTAGTTAAAGTTGAAGACCTGAAGGTAATTTTTTGTAAATATTTTCGAAACCTGTAGAGGTAGGTAATTGAATAAAGTTTGGTTTAGTTACGAAACTTGGGGGGGTAATGACTACAAATTTGACCGAAATTTTTAAGTCGTTAAGTTTTAGAATTTTGACTTAATCAAATTTCAAAATACCTTGAAGCTTCTTGTTCAAATAAGGTACTTTTCTCATACTTCGCTAGGAAGCAGCTGTTTGAGAAAAATGCATTCAAATGTTTCTCCACGAATTTAGTTCATGATATAAAATTTCTTCGATTTCAAGATACCTAGTTAAAAGTGAAGACCCTGTAGCGGTTTATTATAAATATTATATTTTAAATCACTACTCTAGTCTTATGAAGTTGGGTGCTGCATTTTCTCAACAAGGTCGGCAATTCTTGGTGTTATCTTTGAAAGTGCACAACGTAGATCACTATACGGATTGAAGAAAAATTTTTCTTTTCTATTTGGATTTGCCAAATATAATATTTTGTTATTTTGAAGCCAAAAATTGTAGGTTCTCGTTCTCCTCGTGTCCCAAGGGTGCCCCTCCCAGTAACAAAAATAACAAATTCTACACAAAGTTTAAATAATATACTCAAAAAGGTTGCCCTGCTCACGAAGGCATATTTAGGCTCTACGGCCGTATTTGATTCCCTCCCGAACGTATTATTTCACGCAACTCCTCCTCTTTGTCTACTTCTGTTGCGTATACTATACAGTAGTATACTACATAGCTTCAGATATTCTATCATAAGGTGCAAATAAATTTGCAAGTTCAAACAAAGATATTTTCGAAATTGAATAATTCTCAAAAATCTAAACTTTGATCAGCGAATTTTGTTCTATTCAAAAATCATTCTCATTAGAATATAAAAGTATTACTTCGTTAATATAATACATCAAATACTATTTTTGACGATAGGTATTAAATACTAAAGTTTTAATACGAAGCCAGTCAGTCTCACAGAACAAATCTGAATATTTCTTGATAAAATTCAAACATTCATTTTTTTTAGGAGGTGTGCATGTTTTTATATTATTTTTAAAATATTTCACGACTATATGTTTTTTTTTACTTTCCCATCTCATACGTCCGTGTCGATGCTCATTCTCATTCTTATTTGCCGGTACAATGATGTTTTTTCTAGGATCAACATTTCTTGGAGGTTGATCTACATCATTTTTGCACTATTGTTGTCTTTCTTTGTTATTCTTCATTTCGGCACTTTCCTTTCCTTTTTCAATTTTGTCTTCCAAGTGTTGGTTCAGCGTATCGACCTCTTCGTTATCTTTAATTATTCTCCCTTCATCGCACTCTAATATTTCATTTTCAACTTCGATTTCAGCCAGACTTTTTCCTTTAAATTCTGTGCCTTTTCCCGCATTTAAAAGCAATAGTACTTTCGCTTCCTTGGCAGTCTGGTAAACATCTTTCGTCAATCTGAAAACAGAATAAATTTTTCACTTTTTTCAAATAACAAGCGTTTATTTAGGCAAATTTGTCTCGGTTTATGCATTGCACAATGTCTGTCGTCTTTCAGTTGGAGTTGAAGTGGCATACCTTACCTATAAAAATCTTTATGTGTTTTTTCTGTCTAGCCCATAAAACGTGCGATGTGTTCCATCCTTGTGCTGGTAAGCAGATGAGGGTTTTTTGCGCCACATTTGTATGCATATTTTCGCAAACCGGATGGACCGCTCCATTCACGTGTCATTGAATTCAGATTTCTAAGAACATATTCATTAGATAGAGGAACCACGTCTGTGTTCTTTCGGACATCTAGTAGCATACCCATATACCTCTGCATATGTTTTGTAAATAAGATAGGTACTAGCTTGCCACCTTTGGTATAGAGAAGTTACTATTCTCATATGTCGGAATGTTTGGACTTCTCCTACTCTTTTGCGATAGAAAATAAGTACTATAACTAAGGTACACTCAGTGAGATTTTTGTAATATCTTCATTGCAAGAGGTTCCCATATGAATTTTCAGTTTTACGTGCGCCGTTTCTGCAAATTCTTTTGCGTATTGATTGATTGATTTTATATCCTCAGTTAAAGGCAACAATTTAGGTCTCGAAAACTTTTGTTCGTTTAAAACTTTGTTAGTTAAACTGGCTATATCATTACACCAATGTTTTTCAATTATATAACGCACCTTCTTAATCTTTTTTATCGTTTTTTCTCGGTCAACGTTCATGAATAAAGGTTTTTTGTTTAAAAGTTCTTTTGTCGCGTTATCACACAGAAACTTTAAACTAGTTCCCATATGAAGTGCCAGAGGGGAAGACCTGAACGTTTTGTTTTCAATATCGTAGCCCCACATCAATCTAATTGCAGCCACAATAAATTCGTAGCAATGTGGTTTCAAGACACTGAGTAAATTTTCAATAGTTGTACATTTCTTCAACGCAATTTTTAATCTAGCAAGTTCACGCATCTTGTTAGAGACGACTATGTTCATTTGCGTTCTCTTATGTTTATTAAGATATGATTCTTCAAACAGGTAAATTAAAAGATCAGATTTTGCTGTGGAACTAATTTCATCTGGTCTCATTATACCAAATACTTCATGTTTTAATCGACTTTCATTCAAAAAATTTCCAAGAATGCCTGCTGTTGCTAAAAATGATTGGGATTCTGTCAAATGACTTTTCGAAGAACTAGTTTGATTTTTTTCTTTCATTTAACAAATGTTTCTGTGCCTCCACACATAACTTTTTTCCATAAAATCCATAACAATTTATGCAAGGAAAATATTCAGCATTCTCTTGATTACTGTTAGGTTGTCGAACAACTTTAATCACATTTTTTTGTTCATTCAACAAAAAATTTCCTTCCTTTCGCAAAGCCATAATTGCTGTGCGATGTTCATTACTTTTAAGTCGCATATTGGAAATTTTTTCAACTGATTCGTCATCAGAATTTTTTTTAATGATATGTCATGCAAAATGATCCATTTCATCAAAGCAAAAGGGGCAAAGGTCTTTTTTAGTTTTTTGCAATTTATTAACTTCGATTCAACTGTTACTGTTGCTCTAATTTCGGGATCTCTCCCTTGCTAAAATCAAAATCAATTACTTATATAGATATTTTCATGAGGATAAAGTCTTTCTCCCTTCTCTTAATTTTTAGGTAGCAGCTCTATTCCTTAAATCGTCATTTTAGAAAGTATACTAATTTCTGTTCATTTCAGGATAGAACTAAAAAGTATATGCTAAACATATAGAAATGCAGTTGTACTGAGATATTTCTCAAAAAACAATATACAATTCCAGGGTAGATGGTTCGAAAAAAAAATTAACTAACACCTTTTTGTTTTGTTCCTTCTATTTTCCGTGACATACTCATGAAATTAAATGCCATAACACTCGGATTACGAGTTCTTTGAGAAATTTATCTCTTGAAATAACTCTAAACATTGATCTAATCACTACATCTTATTTATTTATAGTTTGAATGAATTTATGTTACTGAATTTTAATCTCATTCTGTGCGCATGCTCACAACGCAAAGTTTTATTTTTCGTTAGTTCGGTTATACCATACCATAGAAATCTTCTTCTTCTTCTTCAATTAGGATTTCTTTAGGAAATCCAATCGGCTAGCAGCTTGGCTTTTTGCCCAATTCTAATCGGCTACAGATGTGCCTCCGCTTAAGGAGATCTCGAGGTAGCAGCTTGCAAAATTTAGAGAATTTGAACTGGTTTTCACAGAGTTTTAACTAAATACTGAACTTCTTAATTGAAATGTAAGGCGTAGTTATTTTATTTTCTTCTCCTTTTTCAATTTTCTTCTTGTTTTCAACAGAATTTTCAGCTATACTTTTTTCTAGACAAAGCCCACTACTTTTCGATTGGTCAGTGTTAATTAATTGGTTTTCCGTAGAAACTAGTATTTCCATTCTTGAGCTCATCATAGGTACATAATCGTTACCATAAAAATCAATCTCTGATGTACGTATATAAATGAAGATGAAGAAGAAACAGGAGAAGAACAAGAAGAAGAAGAAAAGAAACTTACTAATCAGGCGAACTTCGCCACTTTTTTTAATTTACATCGCTTTTATCTTTTCCAATGGAGTGGAGTAGTCCTAGTGGGGAAACCATGTTAAAAAAAACGCGCTAAGTACACTACCTCATAGGTGGCGTGGAAACGTGTGCATATTATGACGATAACAACTTTCATAACTTTTTGAATCGTTATATCTCAGAAAAGGTGGCTCGTCGAAAAAAAGTATCGATACATTTTTTATAAATAATTTTATGATCTACAATTTTTGTCTGTAGTACTTTTATGACGAAACTTACCGTTTTGCTGAAAATCGCGAAAAACTCATTTTCTTCACCATTGACTTTGAATAAAATTTTTTCCATACACGGGAATTATGTTTTGAACAATTTTACTGATTTTCAGCTTGTTGGGAATTTATGCACCTTCCAATGTCTAAATTGACCGGGCTAAAAATCTCTATCAATATTATTTCTACTTTTTTCGGTCTGGATGATCCCGTAATCTAATATGTGAATCTTTGGTTGATCGACACAAATTGAAGGTGTTTGATCAGGAGTTAGTAACACTTTATCATTGATATTTGAACTAGACATTCTACATGCATCAGCATAATTTTTTTCAATGTAAAAATTGTCGGTACAGACACCAAGAGGACGTTCGTTATTGTTTAAGTTGAATTTGTATAGAGCAGCATCGTATATTCCATTTTCAGTTTAAAAATTTCGAAGATATTGAACGACTTTCTCCTTGTAAGACATTGGAAGACTTAGGGCAGTATCTAATATTGAAAAAATGTTTAGTGTTATCATTCTGTTCATTGGTAATTATCGCTAAGTTATTATTCAAAGCAAATACGTGAATAGAACATGAAAACAGAAATACCAATATGCCTTGTTTTTGCTTAAATTATAGCATTTCACCCCAACAAACATTTCTTAATTGCTTATGACTTTTTGAAATAATTGGTAGCATTATTTTTCCTAACTTGCTGTAAAAATGAAATTTAACTGCAATTCAGAATTCAGGTTAACCTTTTCTATAAAAAATGAAATTTTTAAAATGCAATTGCAAATTTGCTTAGTTTTACATACAGGTTGTAGGACTTAACGCATGTTTATTCTTCGAAATTTTCGCACAAAACATTCTGCTTATTCAATAAAACATCTGCTTATCAATCAGAATTTTTTCATCAAAACTCAGAAATGTTTCTCCGTTCCGTAATTACCTTCGATTCCAAACCTTAGGGCCTCCAGGTACTTGTCGTGGTACACCCGTTTATTAAAGTCATCTAATTTACCGTAGATTTCAGTCTATAACATAAAATTCATTAGAGAAAGTATTTCATTCAATAAAAAAATACATTTTATACTGATGATTGATACCATGGAACATGACGACATAGAAATTGTTTAAATTCTAGTTAACTTATTATGGATACGATTAACCTATCTACATGAATGGAACACTTGTGCATGTATATATCATTTAAATCAGATGAAGAAAAAGTAACAAAATATTCATGTAATACATCTCAAAAATCAAGCCGTTCACCAGTGGATCATTTACAAAACTCTTTTCATAGGATCATCCAAAAAATAGTTCTTTGAAACTTGAAAATATGGCCATCATACGGTGGTATAACAACACAGAATATCTATTTTTAACAAGAACTAGATGTCATTAAAAATTTCAGTTTTGTTTACCTTAACCCAGAAATTGGCTGAATCTTCTATACTGTGTATATTGCTAGAAGAATCGTCGGTGTGTAAAAATGAGGGGAAACCAAGAGGGTTGTCCGAAATAGACTCAAATGAATTTCTACTACACATTGGGAGGTGGATTGCTTTCACACCGATTTCTTCGACTTTTTTCATCCCCTGGGTCTCTCTTTCGAATTGGATGTTGCTTGTTTTCTCGGGAAACTCACATAACCTGACATATGATCTAGAATTTTGGTTCCTGGACTATTCAAGGGTACATAACATCTTCCTTCTTGATTTATAGGAGCATTTTGTGTGTGCATATCTGTTACGCTCCCTCCATCCCTGCTTCCTTTTGGTTGAATCAAGGCATATTCCAGTATGTTGATTATCGATTTATTCAACGAATTAGCTTCCCAATTGAATCTACAGTTCTATACGTGATATTTTTATCATTAGTAGAAATAGTATCGGTACAAATGATTGGAGCTCCTTGTTCATTCGTTTCATTGAATTCATATGGATTAGCTCCTAATTTCTTATCAGTCTTATTATTCCAAGGATACATTTTCCCAGTATTGGGCATTGCAGGATATACTGCTCCATCTGCAATAACAGCAAGAATTTATACAAGTTGCGTCGATGTAACAAGTGTACAGACTACAACGGTAGTTTCGAAAAAAGACTTTGACGGTATACGAGTGATTTCTTGAGAATCTTCATGAATTGACAACGAATAATTTTTATGAAAGTAACAAATTTTTCTCCCCTCATGTGTAATATTACACTATAAGATTGAAGCAGAATATATTATTAAGACGGCACGATAATGTCGTATTATGAAATCGTACAAAAAATCTCTTCTCGACGTTTTCAACCATCTACACTAGGAAAAACGAAAAACAAATTGTGCCACGAAAATTCTTGTTTAAATTTTGTTTGTTTCTTGTTTCCTGTGGACACGATATCTGAAGATTGGCTCATCCGATTTCAAAATTCTCATTCTCTAGCTGAGGACAGGAACAAGATCAATCCGTCAAGAATCACAAAAAATAAATTTCATACAAATTTACTTTTTGCCATATTTCAACTAAGATTCGATTTCAGAAATTCTTGCAGATATTGCCTCCTTACATCACAAGCTTCATTTTTGTAGAAATAAAAAAACTAAAAACTTTCTGGTGAAAATCAATATTTCTCACTATGTAGGACAAATGTCGATTTGTTCTAAAAGTAGTACTTTTAGTATATTACTTGAAATAGGGACTTGAAATAGGGACAAACATTAAGGCTCTATTTTAATTATATCTATATAATTATATCAAAGAGTACTTACCGTGAGTTTCATTATTTTGGGCTAATCGGACAAGCCCCGATTTATTGTGATACACAAAAAACACGTATGTACGTTTATAGAAACTAACACTTCTATATACGTTTTCGCGCCAATTTAATCGAAGACTCGCAGAAGCTTTGCGTTTGTAGTGGCAACAGGGTATGGCCTGGTAGCGTCAGTACACAGAGAAAAAAGTTGAATAATGGTTTTTAAATATTTAATAGTCGTAATTAAAAACTTGAGTACTATTTGGAACAGATATACAGTTTAATAGTGGTAGGTGAATTATTTTTCCTGAACTGGTATACCTGCAGCAGACACTCTGTTAAGTAGTTCATTGGACGTTAATGTATGAATACTCAACCTACTATAGTTAAAGTGTTCAATGAACTTGACTAAACAGTTTGATAACATTGACTAAACAGTTTAATTACATTGACTTAACAGTTTAATAAGCATTGAACACTAAATAATTCCCTCTGAAATATTGCTATATTATCTAACAGTCTTATTCGCCTGCTGAAGGTTAACACTTCGATGATGGTTATACAACAGTTCCATCAATTTTCAATACTTTATAGTTGCGACAGGCAAAAAAGCATGCTGTTGCAGGTAAATAGGTTATAATCTCTAAATATATTTCACTGATGTTCGGAACATATTTTAATTACTACCACTAAAGATTACAATTATCGCAGAAAAAATTATTAATTGCCCTTGGACCATAAACTACTTGTCTCTGGAACAGTTTTTAATTATCTCAGATGTGCACTTTAATTGAAATATTGAGGGTGTGCATAGTTGATAAAAGAGTCCAGAAAGGATAATTCTGATTCCTGATTTTGTAAATATGAAATATTTCAGATATTATCTACGAGTATCAATAGGTGCACCCATGACAATCAGAATGATCATTTCTGTCCACTTTTTTCAAGGATGCATACTAACGTATTCATTCCTGCAAAACAAAGAATGATAAATTTAAAAAAAAGTTTGATTAATGATCTATCAATATTTTGGAAATTGCTTTTCATCTTTCAATTCAAGACCTTGGGGTCGCAGTGCAACATAACCCCAAATCAAATAAATAAATAATCTTTGAATTCGATTATGTGCTTTAATACTGGGACAAGAAATATTTCATGATTTTTTGGTATTGCACACAAGGATGGGGATTATAGTAGGTAAAAATGTCATAGAGGTCATCAGTTTTACTGTCATTGTAATATAATTTATATCTCCTCTCAAATTTAGTTTCCAAGGCATTAATTACCCTTGTTTTTGGTTCCACGCCATTTTTTTGAAAGTTCATCTCTATTTCAATTTCTTGACTGCCATCTAGTGAATGCTCTATGAGGTTTTCCTTGTCGTGGTTTCTGGAGTCTCTTGACAATAATGACTGGCTTGCAATTCGAAGAGCAGCTTTTATGTTGACGTACTTTGACCACAGCTTCCCTCTTGCAGGCATGCGTAATCCAGTTTCAGCTGAACAGTATGGAATGTAGTATGTTTTCCTCTGTTCTCCAGGAAATAAATTCATTATTTCAACAGTTGCCTTCATGAATGTCTCTCTTTCAATTCTGAAAAACAAGCCACAGGTTATAAAATGTGGGATGGAAACAACAGAGACGAATGACTTAGAAATGGAATATTTTCGAAATATTGTAATTCATCAGACACAGTGTAAAAAATATTGCGTGTAAAAAAAATTGCCAACGATTTTACAAAGATTTTGGCGCAAGTCATTGTTCAATTTTTGTTTTTTGATGAGTATAACTCTACCATCAGTAGATTTCTTCAACAATTCCTCCAACTCCTGAAATGAAAAACAATCAATTCATAAAAATGCAATAACAAATATACCATGTTGTTCTTTGAAACATATATTCTTGACATATCCTGAAGCCCACCATTTTTATAATATCGATTCGTTATCGTAATACATATCAAAAACAAAAAATAAAATGTTTCTCTATCACTTGCCATCATGGTGTGAAATCAAACCCCTGATTCTCATAAAATTCAATAGGCTGTAGCTCGTGAAACAAGCAAAACACCACAGTGCGAGTTTTGAAATAATATTTCTGTCACGACTGTTAGATATATATAAAGGTATCTTAGAATGTATTTTTTCGCATTTATTGGTTCCAAGGAGAGGATGTAAGTGAAAGAAATCTCAAAGATACGATAAAAGATGCCTCTCCAGTAAACGAAAATATTTGATTATATTTCGTTGTATAGCTTTATATATATATATATATATATATATATATATATATATATATATATATATATATATATATATATATACTTTCACGGGATATATCAATAATACATCTTTTTCAAAAAATCACTTGTGTACACCTACCTCGGTTGAAAACACAGATTATCTTCTTTTTTTTTACTGGTGTTTCAGGTTTTGTACATTCTTCTTCTAAAATCCTAAGTACTTCTCCATCTGGCTCATAGAGATATAATTCGGATGTGGATGAAGTACCAGCAGGGGTACTAGGTCCACTTGAATCAAAAAGTGGCAAGTGCTGAGCTACGTCACCCAAAGTGGGAGTCTGAAATTTAATCCTTTTTCATTATACAGGGTGCTAATTAAGTGTGTTGACAAACTTCCAGGTGTGTTTATAGTAATATATGTTCCTAACGGCTTCGTTTTCGAGAAACGGGGTAATCAAAATAATTTTTTCAGTGTATTTCGAAAACCAAGCTGTTGAGGTCCATAGGTTTATATGACATTTACTTCCTGAATTCTTTCAAAGACCCATCTCTCGAACTTTGTTAACGTACTCAATTTTAATATATTTTATATTATTTAGTGTATGTTCGAAACAGTAAAAGCATGTGTTAAATTGGAGAAAAGTTGCAGAATTCTTCGACAAAGAAAATTTAATTGAACTTTTTCAATTTCCAATATAAGTATTGTCACGTTCTCTACAAGACCTTGCGCTATATTGGGGTTTCCTCAAGCTAAATGGGAGTAAATAAAATAAAAATCAACTGCCTTTACCATCCTGTCACGTTGTCTTAATGTTGCTAAATAATCTTTAAGCTGCTAAGGGGGTTCAATAAAATATATAGGTTCATTAATACCATATTTTAATTAATTAATTATTTAAGTGGATTCAATCATATAAAAAGGAGTTCACAATTATGGTTACATTTTTATACTACATTTTATATCTTACAACTGAGCCGGGGCAAATATCAATTTGTCTACACAGTATTCGGTGAGTTTTCAACAACGATGGAAATTTGGAAAAACTAATGTTTGAAGAACTGAACTGAAAGCCGAAAACTGAATTGATTTTGAATTTGTTGCGATATTTATCTGTTTGGCGTACGTGACTATTTGCTCAAAAAAAATGCTGACTTGCTTCCAGAGCGGAAGTGAGCCAGACGCCAAAGCTGAATTTAATAATAAAATAATTTAAATTGAAATAATTTGTTGGCTTATTAGATATATTTGACATTTGCCCCCGCTTCGGACACTTTGTCCCCCAAAGTAATCATAAGACAACAATCTGAAATTGAGATAAAAAATTACATTCAAAACATCAAGAAATTCAACAAAATAACATGAACATCACAAAAAAAACATTGATCTGAGATAATATAAAAATATTGACCTGAGATTGAAATACAAAATAAAATACAAAAAATTTATTGTGAAACAATATAAGTGGAAAAAAATATCAAAAAACGAAACAATGAGATACAAATACAAGTTGGCACAACTGACCCTAGTAACAGTACGGCACTGGTCACGCAAAGTTTCCACTAATAATTTATGTAATAGTAAAGCACTATCGCGTAAAGTTTTTCGCTCTTCGTCACCTGATACTGGAATGTGTTGGTCTGCTTGACTATGCTGGCCACTCTGATTGTTGTTGAAATACATCTTGTTTGGTGAGACATCTCAGGTTCCCCTCAATGTAAATTCTTGACCCTTCCGTGAATAAGGAATGTGGATCAAGCATACATGCAATGAGATTTTTCATCCTCTAGTATTTCGATAGTCCCTCAGATATAATAATATAAGTATTGAATTTAAATATTTTCTTCGGATGATTTGGCATGCTTTTCTTCCTTCAATTGGTTGTGTTGGAGGTGTTGGTTGGATGTCTCCACTTAGTGCCTACATGATCCATTTTTTCTCATGTTGGGGTAGGTCGACCAGTTCATTGACCATTGACTTAGGGACCAGGTGACTTCGATGTGCTTAGTGATATATAAGTGCCTTGGTTGTGACTCTCGGTATCTCTCATGTTTCTTACGTTCCATTAGTTACATGCAAATGAATAAAAATTAGTGTTTTCTAGTCAGTCCCAGAATAATAGAGGTTCGCTCATACATTCTCATTACTTCATATCATTTCATATAACTTCATCATACTTCATTTCACTTCACTTCATACAATTTCATATAACTTCAGCATACCATACTTCAATATACTTTAATTCAATTCACTTCATATTCTTTCATCATAATTCACTTCATATTATTTCATCTTACTTTACTTCATTTCATATAATTCTCCCGGGGTTCAACTAGGAGGAAATGCCCCTACAAATCTTATTGTGATGATCATTCATTCAAATTAGAAGCAGTTCTTCCTTCGTATTTATAAACATATTTTACAAATAATTCAAATAACTATCGCGATTTAATATACTCACTTCACTTCATACTTATTCATATAACTTCATCATACCATACTTCAATATACTTTAATTCAATTCACCTCATATTATTTCATCTTACTTCATCTCACCTAATTCTCCCAGGGTTCAACTAGGACGAAATGCCCCTACAAATCTTATTGTGATGATCATTCACATTTGAAGCAGTTCTTCCTTCGTATTTATAAACATATTTTACAAATGATTCAAATAACTATCGCGATTTAATATACTCACTTCATTTCATACTATTTCATATAACTTCATCATACCATACTTCAATATACTTTAATTCAATTCACCTCATATTATTTCATCTTACTTCATTTCACCTAATTCTCCCAGGGTTCAACTAGGAGGAAATGCCCCTACAAATCTTATTGTGATGATCGGTCACATTAGCGGCAGTTCTTCCTTTGTATTTATAGACATATTTTATAAATAATTCAAATAACTATCGCTATTTAATATACCATTATTTTTAAGGTACCTTTTCGACAAATTTTTCTTTGTCTTACTCACTATGACGCAGAACCAGTTTCATTTAAGCTTATATGATTTACACCAACAATATATATATTAATACAGGTACAAAGTTAGTATAGAAAATTAAGGGTTAAATTAATTAAAGAATTTATTTTAAAGTGCTAGCAAAGAATGAAGAATTTTTTGTTTATTCTTCATATTGGCGTTGATATCCATTCGACGCTTGGCAGTGAACGCCAGAAGCTTCAGCATTGACTTTAAAGATTGCTGTAGTGTATTGTAAAAGTAGGAATATCATTAGATACGTAGACATAACAAAAAAAAAGGAATTGACATTTACTTGTGGATTCATAATTTCTTCCAGAAGTCCTATAAAATTTAATTGAATCATATTAATTTCACAAAATATAAAAATATTAATTTTGGACCAATAAACCCATTTATTGGAAAACAACATTAAAATATTACCTTTTAAATTTCAATGTAAGTTTGAATGCCAAGTACGAGAGACTAGGTAGGTTTGCTAGTCCTATCCCCGATCATCAACCCTGGTTACTGTCTGTTATATTCCGTCAGTCAAAAACAGCTGGCTAGTTCCGTTTCATTTTCTTCAAGACCAAAACAGCATGCACTCTTCCCTTACATTTCTTTATTATTTCATATAGGTTGGCTAGGTCTATATGCAGAAACGTAATGAGTTCGAAAATAATGAAAAAAAAAGTTGCGTAAATTTCGGGAAAATACGCTTGTTAGCTCGAATTATATTCGGCTGAATTTTGTCAATGAATTCATAGGCAAATATTCTATCTTGATATAATATAAAAGGAAATATTGGTTATAATTTGATGAATGTAGTCAATTAAAACACAAAAAATTTTTTAGGAAAAAATGAATGAGACACATATTAATACAATATTAATATCCTGTAGATACTCGAAACTGAAAATAAAATATATCCTGAAAAAAAAAATTCGAAGGAAAAATACGCAGAGAACAAAAAAGAAATTCAAATATAAATAAACATATATTAATACTAGTGTGTGATATTATACGGGGTGGCTCCACGGTTCGTTGTAAGGTATTATTTTACTTAAAGTATGAGGTATGTAGCAATATGATTTTAGGCAAATTGGATTACACGCTATAATATCTGACAAAAAAATACTATTTATGAATAAAAAATTTATGTTGGTTTCCCCTTTTATGAGGAATTTCAACATAATGAAATTCTAAGAAAAAAAACGAAAAATCGAATACACAGTTCAGAAAAAATTGTAGTGAAACCGTCATGGAAATTGTCATTTGTCCATGCAATATTTCCAAAACCTGACTTTATCTTATGTGACCACATCCAAATTAATGGAAAGACACACGACTGCCCAGAAAACAATCTCAGATAAAGTTTATCGTCGAACATAGAGCTTAGAAAAAAAAGAAATCTCCATAGGTTTATGTTTTGCACTTTGACAAAAAAATTTTAAATTATGAAATTTTATTATTAAAATATTAATGGAGATTTAATTTAGGTAATTTGTTCTAAAAAAATAAAGTAATAAAAAATTTCAATTCAATTTAATATGACCATATAAAAAAATAATCTAAAAAAGGGAAAAAAATTTACTTTATGTAGGCTAAGATTAATTATGAAGAATTAATCTCCCAGGATAACAGCTTAGGCGCCTCCACCATCTTGTCACGTTTAGTACGGTGGTCTTCATTATTTGGGGGGTTCCTAAATCTAAATGGGGGTAAATAAAATAAAAATCAACTGCCTTTACCATCTTGTCACGTTGTCTTAATGCTGCTAAATAATCTTTAAGCTGCTAAGGGGGTTCAATAAAATATATAGGTTCATTAATACCATATTTTAATTAATTAATTATTTAAGTGGATTCAATCATATAAAAAGGAGTTCACAATTATGGTTACATTTTTATACTACCGATACAGGTGACTTCAATATTGTTAAAATTTTCTTGTATTTCAATATGTAAAAGATATAAGTAAGATGGCGGAATCAAGGAACTGATGGAATCGTTCGTCAACGCGCGATAGAGACCTTATTCAATATATCTCGTTTTTTTATAATGTGCAATCGCGTAGAGTCGAGTGTCAGTTTCAAGAAAAGGGAGGAGACGAGCGACACAGAGCGAGAAGGTGTGTACGAATATTAAAAAAAAATTTCAAGAATTTTCATTCAACATGTTCTCCATACGTAGTTCATAGTAGTCTGCAGTCAGAATCATGTAACAGAATAATTCAGCCGATATCGCGCGTTAGTGAATACTTGGAATATTTATGAATTTCTCATAGGAGCAATTACTAAGAGTCGATTTTTGATTTCGAATATAGGATGTATTCATCCGTTACTGTGCGATGACGCTCTGATTATGCTTGGATTTAAATATGGCTCATTCCCTTTCAGATTTGCCGATGACGAACCCAAATTCAAAATGTAATCCGATTCCAGTGATGCTTTATCGACCCGTCTCGTCAGAAAACGGAGAGATCTTCAAGTAAATTAAAAATGACGAAAATCGTCTTGTGGAAAAAACAAATGAACGGAAGACACATGACGGTTATAATCGTCCGTGACCTAGCGTCGATGAATATGTTATAGGATAGATGATGTCACGAAAGTGTAGTCTAGCATTATAAATAATAAAGATGGAGGTATAAGAAGAATATATTAATGTGTATGATTGAAACCCAGAAATAAAGGCCTTGTCCCGATAGACATACGGACGCTCTATCTTCGCGGTCGATAGCGATCGATTATCGCCGCAACTATAATCGATAGGCGAAACGGCTCCGAGGTAAGGTTTAAACGTCGACGTAACGCGAAAGAGGAAAATCGAACTGAACGCACCGACACCTTACGGCGAAGTGCTACGCCTGAAGATGGCGTGAAAAAAAATGGAGACAGTTCGGAACGATCGAATGTAATGGAGTTCAACGATTGAACGCGTAGAGCCCATAAGTTTTGGCTGGTAAAGCCGTGATGTGTACGGTCCGAGGGCGGGGTAGAGCGATACGGCATCACGGTGTTTCCCGACAAGTCCGAAACGAACGTCTGTCGGTCTCTTAGTGTTCACCCTAGATCTCGTTCGTCATGGGCGGGTATAGCGGGAATAATAATAACAGAGCGGTAAAATCGACCTACCGACGACCGTTGTTTCTCGTATCGCTTCGAAGCCGTACCGCGAAGTGCATCGCACGCACTTAGCAAAAACAAAAACGAAACGAAGTTCGCCGACCGACATCGACGCGTCGCTCGTGTTCTTCTTCTTCGAGACGAAGCGACGCGCGCGCGGTACACTGGGTCTCATCTAATTCGACAAGACGAATCCCCAAGCCGAGGGCTGAGTCTTAACAAATCGCAGCGTGGAAACTGCTCTACCGAGTACAACACCCTGCAAGGTACGTAAGTCGTCTACAGACAATTCAGAGTTTCGACATCGAAACGTTTGAACCCATGATCGATCGCCAAGGGGCCTGGTCGAACGTAGCAAGAATCGATCACGCCGTCGACCGGTGGCCCCGCGCGACAACCTTGGCTCGTGCGACGATCGACTCGAGAGTCGACCGCCTAGTAAAGTCACATTGTTTTGAGCCTTTCGACTCTCGAAACCCCTAGAGGTATCGTTGCCACCTTTGACTAAAAAGGATACGGCCTTAGAGGCCTTCAGGCATAATCCCACGGATGGTAGCTTCTCACCACCGCCCGCTCGAGCGAGTGCGTGAACCAAATGTCCAAACCTGCGGTTCCTCTCGTACTGAGCAGCCGCCACAAGTCAGTTATCCCTGTAGTAACTTTTCTGACACCTCTTGCTGAAAACTCTTCAAGCCAAAAAGATCGATAGGCCGTGCTTTCGCAGTCCCTATGCGTACTGAACATCGGGATCAAGCCAGCATTTGCTCTACGCGAGGTTTCTGTCCTCGCTGAGCTGGCCTTAGGACACCTGCGTTATTCTTTGATAGATGTTCCGCCCCAGTCAAACTCCCCGCCTGGCAGTGTCCTCGGATCGGATCACGCGGGATCGTTTATCGGCGGTCGTAGCAACTGGACGCGATTGCGCCCGAGCCACTCGCGCTAACGAACGACTGCGGAACGCGGCCGGCCCGAAGCCCGGCACGCCACTCTACGCGCTTGGCACGAGAACACCGTGACAGCCGCAGCGTCGAGGTGGTATTTCACTTTCGATGTTACCATCTCCCACTTATGCTACACCTCTCATGTCTCCTTACAGTGCCAGACTAGAGTCAAGCTTAACAGAGTCTTCTTTCCCCGCTAATTTTTCCGAGCCTGTTCCCTTGGCAGTGGTTTCGGTAGATAGTAGGTAGGGACATTGAGATTTTTTTTTTTGTTACCCGCCTTTCGGCTTTAACATTTTTTCCATGCCAGTCCTGGTTCTTTTCTTCTATTCTTGTTCTTTTTTGTGGCATGCTTTCAATGTCGTCTTCGTCTTCTTCTCTTTTTTCTTTTCTGCTGTCTTTTTTTTTTCTTCCTTCTTCATTCTTTTCTCTTCTTTCTTCTTTTTCTATTCAATCTTCATTAATGACTTCTTCTGCCCACTCTGTTATTTTTTCGATGTCGGTTTTATTTTTTTCTTTATTCGTGACTCTGATGTGTACCTCCAGACTACCGTATTTCTCCATTATTTTGTTTCTAGCTGTTCTTCTTTCTTGTTTTTCACATGTCATCTTAATATGACTTGGGTCTTCCAATTCATGCTTATTACAGTCGCAGTAGCCGTCGGTGTTTTGGAGAGTAAACTTTTTGAGATACGATCTCATATTACCGTGACCCGTTAACAACTGTGTTGTTCTGAAGCTGAGTTTTAGTCTTCTCATGGCAACTATTTTACAGCTGCCATAGAAGACTCGTCCCGTTAATTGATTGTCCCAATCATTTTGCCAGTATGTTGTTATTGTTTCTTGTCTATATTTCTGTCTATCATTTTTTGACTTGACTTCATACATTTTGATCTGGTTATTGTTGTAGTTTTTATAGTTGTTTGATTCTCGTGCGATTTTAAGAACGTTTTTGATTTCATTACTTTCAGTTTTGTATGATGTTATATTGGTGTTATAGTTTTTGTATTTTCTTTTTAATATTTTTTTCAGGATATGTCCTATGATAGGTGTGTTTATGTTTCCTTGTTCTAGTGTATGTATAATTGCCTCATTCATTATTTTTACGTTGATTGCTTTCATGTTATAATCTGTGGCTATTTCTATAGTCATTTTGATTGCTATTAATTCAGCCATGTATTTATTTGTATTAGCTTCCGTTTTTATATTTAAGTTTTGATCATTATTGTGTGAACTTTGTATGTGTACGCAAATACATGTTTTTCCGTTCTGTGTTTGTTGCGTTTGTGTATATATTATTGTTTCGTCTAGTTCCGTTTTGTTTTGTTTAAGTATATGTCGGAGTCCTGGGTGTGGTTTGTCTTTTGTGATAACTCTGTTTCTGTCTATGTCTGTTTTGTTGTTTGTCCATTCTTCGTTAATTACTTTTGCCGTAATCCACCATGGCGCTACCCCTGCCAACACTTGTAGCGTCGAGTTGGGTACTGTCGCGTATGCTCTTGTTATTAAGAGCAGCAGTGGTCTCATGACTGCGTTCATGTTTCTTTTAATATGTGTTTTGTCTGCGTTAATTCCCCATATCTCGCTGCCGTAAAGTGCTGCAGGTTTGATTACTTTCTCTATTATCTCTCTTATTATGTCGTTGTCATGTCCCCATGTTCTACTAATCTGACCTATTAACTTCATAGCTGTGATAGCAGTTTTTGTTCTTGTATTTTTGACATGTTTTAGAAAATTTAGTTTTTTGTCTATAGTAATTCCGAGGTATTTAATTTCGTTGCTATGTTGGATCGTGGTATTATTTATTTTGATTATTGGTGGTCTTATAGTTTTGCCTTTCTCAATGAATAAAATTTCAGTTTTGTCTAAATTATACTTAGCTGTGCTGTGCTGTGCCCAAACTAGACACGCTTTCCATTTAATTTCCCACTTCTTTTCAATATCCTTGGCTGATGGCCCTCTAATTATAACTAGTTGGTCGTCAGCGTAAGCTTGTGTCGTCATGAGGTTGTCCACGTACGTGATGTCCTTTTCCTGTTTGTGTGATTCTGTTTGTCTCCAGTCTAGGTTGGAATTGTCCATGTCTCTGAACCAACCCTGCATATTTATGTTCCATAGTGTTGGTCCGAGACTGGATCCCTGTGGGCATCCCCTCGTCATACGTCTTGTTATGCGTCCACTAGTGATTTGTCTGTTGTCTAAGAAGTCTTCACACATCAACCTTAGCCGCTCTGGGACCTGTGCTTTCTCAAGCTCGTAGCTGATATATGTAGCCCAAGCACTGTAGAAGGCGTTTTTTAGGTCCAAAGCGACCAAGAGTTGATGTTGTCCGTCGTTTTGATTTTGTCTAATTGTGTTTACTAGTTTGTCTAGGGCATTTATTGTTCCTAAACCTTCTCTAAATCCGTATTGTCTGCTGTCTATGTTGTCCGTTTTTTCTTTATTGTGTTGTAGCCTCTTATTCATCAGTCTGTCTAGTACCTTACCGAGTGCTGGTAGGATGCTTATAGGTCTTAATGACTTATCTTTTTTCGGTATCCTCAGCACTCTTTCATATTTTAGGAAATAACGCGTGTCTGTAGCACATCTGATAAATATTAGTTAATTTGTCACCTATAGATTCAATTATGTGAATAAGTGCCTCATTGGGTATTCTGTCCTTGCCGCAAGCCTTGCCCTTGCCTATACCGCTTATCGTTTCTTTTATTTCGTCTATATTTATGTCTGGTTCTCTTTGACTACTGTACGTCCTTTTTCTTGTTCTGTATGCAGTCATAATGTCTGTGTCATTGCGTACGATGTCTTGTGGAAAGTATTTGTCTAAGAGGTATTCGTTGTTTTGATCTTCGTTTTTTGTGTATGTACCGTCATCCTTTAATAATGTTTGCTTTATTGGCATTGATTTCGATTTGTTAAGGAATTTCCAAACCTCATGCCACGGATCTAATTCTGTGATATTTTGTATTATTAATTGTATTGATTCAATTTTTGTTTGCTTCATTAGTTTTTTATACAGCGTTCTCTCTTCTTTGTACTTTAGTGTTTTTTCAGTTTTCCTTATGTGATCTATTTCTGATTGTGCGTCACGTCTTAGTCGTCTTACTTTCTGTCTATATGCTTGTAGGTCTTTCATCCATTAGGTGTTTTTGTTTTATATGTTTCTTGCATATAGCGCTACAGCAGTTTTGTATTTGTGTTGCTTTATTTTCAATTTGTTCTTTATTTGTTATTGTCCATGTTTGTTTACTAGTCTTTGTGATTAATTGATTTTTAAAGTTCTGCCAATTAGTGTTTTCAAAATCGTAGACTTTGGTTTTTATTTTTTGTCTTTTAGTCTGTTCGTCTATGTTATATGTTATGTAATTATGTAGACTCTGGGATTCTTCCTGAGCTACTGTCTAGTGTGTGATGAGTATGTCTTTTATCATGGTCATGTCTACGTAACTGTTACCTCTAGGTCCCATGAATGTCGGTAGTTCTCCACTATTATTCTGTATAGTATATCCTTTCTTGGTAACCCAGTTCAGCAGTTTGTCCCCTCTTATGTCTGTAATATGTCCTCCCCATGCTTCGTGGTGTGCGTTTATGTCTCCTGCTATTATATGATTTGTTATTTGTCCTTTAATTTTGTGGCTAAGTTCGTTAAGTCTGTTGTTTTCCTGTCCTCCCGGTTCGTCATATATTGTGGTTATGTGTATTTTGTTCTGTTCTGTTTCTACAAAGATCGTAACTGTGTTATCATTAGTCAGTTCGGTTATGAGTGTTACGGCCTTAATTTCGTTTTTGACCCATATTTGGGTTTTAGATTTGATTGAGTGTTTATATACACGATAACCTGTAATTGTTGCATGTCTGTTGTATGGTTCCTGTATGAGTCCGATGTCAATGTTTTCGTCGTTCATTTTCTTTTCAAGTAGAAGACTAGCTCCTCTACCTCTGTCTAGGTTGATTTGTATTGTTTTAAGTGTCATTTCGTGTTCATTTGTCCGTAGTTAATGTTTCGTCTCGCTTGTTTTTTCCTACCTATGTAAACTGGGCATTTTTGTCTCTCGCTGTGTGAATTCTTTTCTGTTTTTCTATTTTCGACAATTTACAGTTGGGACAATCAATTTTTGTTGCTTTACATTATTTTCCTGAGTGCTCTCCGCCACATATATGGCATCTGACTGTTTCCAAGCAATATTTGGCGTTGTGTCCATATCTATGACATTTGTAACATAGCGCCACGCTGATGTCTCCTTCTATATGTACCGATGTAAGATCGATTGTCAATTTTTGTTTCTTGATTATGGTTTTGAATGTTTCTGAGTCTGTTTGTGCAATTATGTTTTCTTTATAATGGTTCCTGCATGGTTTGCGTGCTACAATGTTCATTTTATTATGTTTATATAGTCGTGCCATATTTGTTTTCTATATCCCCATTACCTTCTAGTATTTTGTCAATAATTTCCTCATCGGAATAGCCTTTGGTCAGTCCTGTGATTAAGATCTTTGGGTTATTGTTATTTTTTCTCTTAATGTTAATATCTTCCCTTTTTTATAATTTGCTTTGTATCAGTTTTTGTTGTGTTTCGTCTTGAAATTGTAGGATTACTTTGCCATCCTTGATGGGTATAACGTTTCTAAGGCCTTGTGTTTTAACGTCATTCTTGAAAATGTCTTTTATTGTTTTCATTATTTTCTTGTGGTCTTTTTCGTTTTCCATGTTCACTATAGTTCCGAGTTTTTGTTTTTGTTTTGGTGTTGTCCATACTAGCTGTCTTTCTGTTTCTTTTTCATCAATTACTTGTGCGTAGGTTTCTTTCTTTTTTATTCTGCTCGATTTTTGTGTTTCTTCAGTTTCTATGTCTGTAAGTTCTTCTGTGTCCGTGTATTCTATTTCTCTTTGACTATTAATTTTACTCTGTTTGAGTATTTCTTTACTTTCCTTTGAAGTAAGTGTTATTGTTTCTGGTTTTGTATTTTTAATATGTTCCATAGTTATTTTTAATTTCATCTTTTAGTAATTTAAATTCTTTATTTTGTTGTTTAATTGTTTCTTCCTGTAATTCAAAGTTTCGTTTAAGTCCAGCAGTCTTGCCAATTTCGTACGCTATTTTTACCATTTCATTCGTTAACGTGTCTAATTGGGTTTTAACAATATTCTGCTCCTCTTTATTAAATTGAATTTTGCCTCCCGAGAATCTGGTGGTGGTTCTTGTTATAGCCTCTTTTGCTTTCAGAATTATATCGATTGTGTTTTCTAGTTCAAATTTATATGTTTTTAATTTCTTTGTAGTTTCATGTGTAAGTTCCTCAGTTGGGCTTTGAGGTTTGGGTTCATCATTGTCTTTTTGTTTTGTCACCACGCTCTTTGGTGAGCATTGTTCGACTAGGATTTGAGCAGTAACACTTGTATTCTTCATCGAATCATTGGGATCTTGAATTATTTTGTACTTTTTAGTTTCTCGTTCTGCTCTGTCATCATCTAATTGAATCTCCATGTACGATCTGTTGAGTTCATCATCATCCTCCGCTCCAATTCTTGCTGTGCAAGATTTCTTTCGTTTCTTGTCGTTTGGTGATCTTTGCAGAGCGAGCGAGCGAGGAATGTGTCCTAGCGCTCTGGCTTCGCTGTCTAGCCTGCGCCATTCCTCCTCTTTCTCTTTCATGTTTGGAGTGCCAGGAGTTGTGACATTAGATTTGTTATTAGTATCATCGATTTGTTTTTTCTTATCAGTTTTTTCATTATTCTTTGAGTCTATGTCCATTGTCATTGCTAAAGTCGTCTTATTTGGTTCAAGTGTTGTATTCATAAGTATTCCCACGAGTCGGGACGAAGTGTGTCATTTGCGGCAGTGCGCCCTTACCGCAAACGAGCATCTTATGAGGGTATATGGGCGCATCCCATGGGGGTGCGCCTTGTCCCCATGGTAAGAAGTTTAGGGGCTATCCTCTCGGCAACTGTCAACCTTAGGATTGAGGTTTTTACAGCAATTTTCTCCTCTTTGAGTCATGCGTTTAAGCCAAACTCCCCATCCAAACAGAGACGTGACCTAATTTGGACGGTGTGTACAAGGTGGACAAGTCCCACCAGGTCCTAGGGTACCTCGGGTGTGGCGATCCCCGTATCACAAACCTTTCGGATTGTAACCCCTGAGGTAGGGACAGTGGGACTGTAGGTAGGGACATTAAATCCAGTGAGATTTACGTGACATACCTGCACAGAGTGCTTATTGCCACGGCCCCCCCCCCCACCCCCCCCCCCCCCCACCCCCCCCCCCCCCCACCCCCCCCCCCCCCCACCCCCCCCCCCCCCCACCCCCCCCCCCCCCCACCCCCCCCCCCCATCCCTTGACCAAAGCTATTCTTCGCGTCGTGCCTCTGCTGTAGATCCTAGCAGCCTCTCCAAACCCTATCAAGAGTTTGTGACAATGCTGAACCTTCTGTTCGGCGTTTTTCTCTCAACTCGAGATCAAGCATACTTCCGCGCTCTCTTAAAAAGCCGCCACTCTTATCTCGAGTTCTCGGCACAACAAAGCCCACTTCGGGCCCCTCGACTAGTTTGCCGGTTTCTCAGCCGGTAAGCCACCCCGTCGAACAACAGGACGGGTCTAAAGAGTGTGGCATGGACAAAAAGGCACAGCCATCCACCTCGGGCAAGATAGTTTCTTCTGCCCGAGCTGTCACACAAAAACAAAAACTTTGCTGTCCGGCCTCGAAACTGGCCTCTCACACACTGAAAAGGCAATGCCAGGATCGACAGAAGTGTCTGTACTGCGGCGCTTCATTTGGTTCCTTCAAATTGACCCGCCAGCACGAAAGACGAATCCACCCAGCGGAATACCACAGAGAGCTGGAAAATCTCCAACCGTTGCCTGAGGACAAAATTTTAGAAATTTTGGCATCGGTTGAGGCCTCTTCCTTAAAAGGCCATTTCTACAAGGCCATGTGCACGGCTACTGGACTCACCGCACATCAGGTGAGACATTGGAGGGAGAACCCGATCTACAAAAAATACCTTGTGCGCGCCAAAGAATTACTCAGGAGTAACGCCAAGGCGAATTTTTCTGGGAAAGTCACTATCATCTTGACTCCCCCCTCCGATGAAATCCCCCCAAGTAGCGCTACCGCGTCGATTCCATCTCCACAGTATTCTTCCCTTTTGTCTGGCACCCCCGTGCCCCCCAGTGCTGACTCTCTCCCCGAATTAGGGTTACATGTGGCTTCTATCCCTTCGCCACCCCCTCCTGAGACGATCACTGCACTCGCAGATACATCTAACCTCCTATGTCCGACAGCTCCTGAAGGTACTACCAACGTTGCCAAGCGCAAGAGACACGTCTCGGAGGGGCCAGAATCTCCTACCGAGGCCACGCCGAAACGATCCAACGCGAATCCAGGACCCAGCGGACCTAGTGACCCTGCGCTAAATAACATTCCCAAGCGCAAGAGAGCCACAGGTATATCTCCAGAGCTCGCCGAAACACCATCTAAACGGCTACACGTCCGGCCGAGATCGCCGGTAATTTGTTCTTCCACTACGGTAATCGTTTCTCCCCCTCCTTCGGACGCCGTTCTATCGGCCGTCCACGACCGCAGATCTAGCTCGAGCCTACGCAGGCAAATCAAGTTCACCATGCCTAATGAGGATGCTCCAATACCTGACTCTTTCAGGAGCTACCTCATTTCCGCTCGCTCCGATCTGCCCCAAGGAGAGGCTGGCGTACGCAACATCGTTAATGCGGCTATACTGGGGTCTGATCTAGAACTTCAGGAATCTTTCGATTCATGGTTCGGGTCCCAGCCTAGCAAGTCCAATAAACGCAATCGCCCAAAGAAACCGAAGTCGTCATCTACCATGAAGAACTACGGGCTTTCTTCGGCCGGCCGTGACCATCGAGCTGGCACCTTCAAAAAGGCACAAGATCTTTTCTCACGCGATCGATCCAAACTGGCTGATCTAATTATTGAGGGCAATGACCTCCACCAGCACCCAATCACCCCGCCCATCACCGACGTCGAGGAACTCTATGGGAGGCTCTTAGAGGCCGAATCCCCACCTGACGACGAACCTGTCAGAGATCCGAACGACACTGTCGAGACCTTCACCCCAATTTCAGAAAGCGACGTCGAAACATCTAAACGCGACTGGTCCAACTCCGCCCCTGGCCCTGACGGAATCACCGTACAACAGGTTAAATCTATGAACAACTTGGCACTAAGTGTTGTCTTCAGCGCCATTTTTTGGCGCTACAGGGATCAGGGAACCTAACATCTCTAACCTACAAAGTTGACTCGCGAACATCGGCTGAGCCCCCCTGAAGCCTGACCAAAAATATACGATCATTCGAGAATACCTGGTTCCTCGCCTACTGTATGGCCTACAGAACGCCAGGGTCACGGCTGCTCTTCTGAAGGACGCTGATCGACTCCTGAAAAGGTATATCAAAAAGATCCTCCACCTGAACGCACATACGCCTGATTCGTACATCCACACCAAGATAAGAGACGGCGGACTGGGAATCCCAGAACTCAGACATACCGTTCCAGAACAGCTTCTGAAACGTCTGTCCAAACTTCTGGCCGAGTCCGCAGACCCTGTGGTTCTGGGAATTCTCTAGTCTGACCGTCTCCTTAAGATCTTCGACAGATTAACAGCTCTGTCGGGCCAAGTCCCTTCCGACCAACTATGGAGGGACGCCCTCAAGTCCGGGCCGATGACGAAGGGCGTTGAACAAGTGGCGGACGACCCAGCTAGTCGAGACTGGCAGTTGAGGAGGCCGAACGGGTGGTCCGGTCGTGATTATGTTCGAGCCGTACATCTTCGCTCGAACAACCTCCCTTGTAAAGGACTGCCATCTGTCCCCGTCAACCAGCGTAGGTGCCGAGGGGGTTGTACACGTCATTACTGGAGTTTTTATAAAAACTTGCCATCGATCATAAAACCAGCAGATAGTGATTCTGATTAAATTAGATTTTATATTTATAAATAGGGTTACTTAAATCTCTTCTGTAATAAAAACGTTCTGTAAAATATCGTTTCAAATAAAAATGTTTTAAAACAAAAACCTTATTACAGTGTTTATTATTAATAACCTGGCCAGTTGGTGCCAATAGAACTTAATCACACACACACACATTATTAATAACCGAAACTAAATATCCCAAGTGCGTATATCATCAGTGTCATATAGCAACAAGTCAACAAAATTGCTTATAATACCAAAATAAAAAAAAATAAAATAGTGATCGTATTTGATTCTCATTGTTCGGGGGTCTTTAATAAATCACCCCATATAAAATTTAAAGTATACCCATACAATACAAATCTATGGATCAATCAATATAAGGCTAAAATGTTTAATGACTATTATAAGAAACATGTATTTTCGACTTGTTGCTGTATGGAACTGGACCATCGATATATATATATATATATATATATATATATATATATATATATATATATATATATATATATATATATATATATATATAT
Source organism: Cynegetis impunctata (assembly GCA_030704885.1). Taxonomy (NCBI): domain Eukaryota; kingdom Metazoa; phylum Arthropoda; class Insecta; order Coleoptera; family Coccinellidae; genus Cynegetis; species Cynegetis impunctata. Next base: position 329,549 of record JARQZK010000744.1, read on the forward strand.
ATATATATATATATATATCTAAGAATAATACTTTATTTCAATTGCATCATAATCAAGTCAATAGAGAATTTATTATTTCTCCAACGGAATATCAAAATCATCTCTTACATAAGGAGGATTTTGAAGTAGATATGTTTTAAGATTTTTTTTCATGATTTTTTTATCCAATCGTTCCCAATGTCTGGGTAATTTATTGTATAGTACAACTCCTAGTGATCTTCTTGAAGTAACTTGTAACCTTGATTTCGTAATATACAAGTTGTCTTTTGTCCTAATACTATATGGCTTGTTTTCTGATCTTATGGTTTACAATTCTGAATGTTTAATTATTTCCATCACCAGTTTTATTATGAGTTCAGCTATATATATATATATATATATATATATATATATATATATATATATATATATATATATATATATATATATATATACAGGGTGTCCCGAAATTAGACGTCAATATTTGAACCACGTATTCTACTTCAAAAAATAGAGATAAAAAACTTCTTCATTCTTAAGATACAGGGTGTTAAAGTTGAAGACCTGATGGTGGTTTTTTGTAAATATTTTCGATTCCTGTGAAGATAATTGGATAAAATTCGGTATAGTTACGAAAATTTCTATGCTCTATTTAATGTACTAAAAATTAGTTTTGAAATATTTTCAGGAGTACCTAGTGCATAGAAGTATTGGCGAAAAATTTGGCCCAAGTTTTTTGTTGGTTGATTTTTAGTAATTTTGACTTCAAAATTTGAAAATATGAAGCTTCTTGTACAAATAAGGTACTCCTCTCATACTTCGCTAGGAAGCAGCATTTTCGAGAAAATTGCAATTGAATATTTCTTTACGAATTGATTTTTTTCTTTTCCAATGTGCAAATCGAAGAGAAAATAATCAGTAGACCTGGAAACAAATGAGGTTTTTTGATTTACTAGATAAAGGAAAATAAGCTGTCAATTATTAATAGCCCAGTTTTTAATTGTGCTACTTATTGTCGGAAGAAAAGCTATTTAGTAGTAATGCAGAGGTTTTCAAATAGAGAATTAGCAGATATCCACTTTGTACGTGGTTTATGCAATGGCAGAGCAGGACGATGAGCCAACTCAGTATGGTATGAATATTAGGAATTGGCTAGATGAGTAATTTCCGAGTAAATGGTTAAAGATAAGAGGTGTTTCTATTCCGTGGGCACTTCGATCGCCGGATTTAAATCCACTAGACTATTTTTAGTCCAGTAGACAGAGCAAAAAAAGTAGGGTCTGCTGGAAAGAAATCCGAACTTAATGAAACTTTTTCAAGTTCTTCGGGGATGCTGTGGGATGACTCTGTCAAGTTTTCTTACTCGACGGCCCTGTGCTAACTTTGGGAGGGCCGAAAAACCTCAAAATTTTCGGACTTTTTTAGATTTTTTGCTCATATCTTCTAAACTAATCGGTTTTCGAGCAAAACATTTATTTTCAAAGTTGTAGAGCAGTAAATTTTCTACAATTCTGTATCTATCAACTTTTTTCTTAAACCTAATGAAAACCGAGATACAGCCGATCAAAGTTGGAGAGATTTTCTCAAAATTGCAAAATTTTGCCAAAACCTTCGTTTTTAGCCAACTAACTACCAATTACCATCAGTTCTATGGTAATTGTGGTAATAACTCATCAATATCGACATGCAAGAACACAGGGGGGGTTCAGTGCTAGATAGCTCTTCCCCCACTCATCACCACGCTACCTTGCGTACGATAGAATCGTACCTGCCATCTCAGGTAGAGTCACTTTGACCATAGCATTGCGCCTTTCGATTGGTAATTTATTCTGCCTTTGTCTATACTCTTCAGTAACCGACTTTTCGCAAAAAGAAACACTTGAAATCAAATAATAATGCAGACTTACTTGAGCGAGTCGGCTTGGGCTGAGGTGTAGGAGTTTGACTTTCACGACGCAAATGTGAATACAGTTTATGATAATTTAATTGTTTAAGATAAATTCAGTTCGATGGTAATCACTCATCAATATCGACATGGGGAGGGGGGGCTGTTCAGCTATGTGACACTGACCCCCCCTGTGTTCTTGCATGTCGATACTGATAATTTATTACCATAATTACCATAGAACTGATGGTTATTGGTAGTTAGTTGGCTAAAAACGAAGGTTTTGGCAAATTTTTTCAATTTTGAGAAAATCTCTCTAACTTTGATCGGATGTATCTCGGTTTTCATTAGGTTTAGGAAAAAAGTTGATAGATACAGAATTGTAGCAAATTTACTGCTCTACAACTTCGAATATGAATGTTTTGCTCGAAAACCGCTTAGTTTAGAAGATATGAGCAAAAAATCTAAAAAAGTCCGAAAATTTTGAGGTTTTTCAGCCCTCCCAAAGTTAGCACAGGGTCCTCGAGTAAGAAAACTTGACTAGAGTCATCCCACAGCATCCCCGAACAACCTGTAAAAGTTTCATTAAGTTCGGATTTTTTGCCAGGTAAAATGTACATATCTACTGAACTATTTTGGAGACGTAGAAAAGATATAGTATACGCAACAGAAAAAGACAACGAGGAGGAGTTGTGTAAAAGAACACGTGTGGCAAGGAATCAAATACGGCAAAACCATTATGAAGTTTCGCAAGCTTCACATGCGATTACCCGTAGAGCCCAAATATGCCTTCATGAGCAAGACAACCTTTTTGAGCATCTTATCTAAATGTTAGAATAAGTGAACCTCAAATAATTGTTCCTTAATATTTAGTTCAATGGTTCCCAAATTGGGGAGAAGGGCATTGGGAGGTGCGAGAGCCTACAAATTTTGAGCTTTAAAATGACAAATTTCATATTCGACAAATTCTAATTGAGAAGGAATATATTGGTTGCGCACTTTCAAAGATATCACCAATAATTGCCGTCCTTGTTGAGAAAATGCAGCACCACACTTCGCATTAGACTAGAATATTGATTTCAAATATGTTATTCATAAAACACCGTTATCGGATCTTCACCTTTGAAACGAAGAAGTTGTGGACCCTAGTCTATATGAACTTTTATATATATTTTTGGATGTAAAATACGTGGTTAGAATATTGACGTCTTATTTCCGGACAAGAATCAATTCGTAAAGAAATATTCAAATGCGTTCTTCTCGAAAATACTGCTTCCTAGCGAAGTATGAGAGGAGTTCTTTATTTGTACAAAAAGCTTCATATTTTCAAATTTTGAAGTCAACATTACTAAAATTTAACCGACAAAAAATTTGGAGCAAATTTTTCGCCAATACCCCCCCCCTGCACTACGCACTCCTGAAAATGTTGCAATACTAACTTTCAGTACATTAAATAGAGCGTAAAAAAATTTGTAACTGTACCAAATTTTATCCAATTATCTTCACAGGTTTCGAAAATATTTACAAAGAAACACTATCAGGTCTTCACCTTTAACACCTTGTATCTTAAAAATGGAGAAGTTGTGGACCCTAGTTTATATGAAATTTCATCTCTAATTTTGGAAGTACAATATGTGGTAGAAATATTGACGTCTAATTTCGGGATACCCTGTATATATATATATATATATATATATATATATATATATATATATATATATATATATATATATATACAGGGTGACATATAATAAAGTACGTTGCATAGTGCCACACAATAGAGGACACCAAAATAAGAAATAAAGTTCCTATGAACATGGGTCTGTGCTTTCGGTTAAAAGATACGAGGTGTTGAATTTAATTTTTTTTTATTTATTCGCATAACAATGATAGATATTTCAACAATTAAATTTCAATGGTATAATGAAAAATATTATTAATTAAAACGAAACATTAAGTTTTTAGAAGATGTTCAAATTGTTGCCCTTGTACTTAAACACATTTTTCCATTCTTCTTCTTAACGATTGACGGCATCTTTGAAAAATTCCTGAGTTATCACGAAATCTATCTACCCATTCCATAATTCTTATCCATAACTGTTCTTCATTATGTATTTCTACAGCATAAACTTCATTTTTCATAAATCCCCAAAATGAGAAATCGCGGGGATGAAGGTTGGGACGAGCTGGCCAGGGTACAGCCCCCCCTCGACGTATTCCACGTATTTCCAAATCTCCTGTGCAAATATTGCCTTGCCACTCGAGAAAAGTGAGCTGGCGGCCCATCATGCATGTAATACATTCTTCCAATAATGTCCAATGGGACATCCTCTGATAATGTGTTTAAATCATTCGTCAAGAAATTTCAATACCTGTCAATCGATTGGGCAATCGAAATGGGTCAATTAAGTAATTGTCGATTATACCTGATCACACATTAATAGAGAACCCATGTTGGTGGCTTCGAATTACAGTTTGATGAGGATTTTCATCACTCCAATGGTGCATTGTTATGTAGGTTCAGAATACCATCATGACTAAAACCAGCTTGGTCTGTAAACAAAATTGATGAAATAATGCTTTGTCTTTGGTTTTGCAACCATTCGCAAAATTATACACGGGAAACAAAGTCATGTTCTAATAGTTAATTAATTTTTTTGGAATGATATGGGCGAAGAAGTTGTTCTTTGAAAATTTGTCTAACTGATTCACGGTTGAGTTTTCGCACCGCTGAACTTGTTTTTCTGGTGCTTGTTCTCGGATTATTTTCTACCATTCGTAAAGCAGTTTCTTCGTTTCGCTCAGTTCGATGAGTTCTGGAAACCCCACTATTCAATTTGGGTTTTCTAAAACAGCCATCTTCTCCCAAACGCCTATGCACATCAATAAATGTTCGAACATTAGGAACTTGTCTTAAAGCATATCTTTCTCGATAGATACGCTGAGCTTCATAAGAATTTGATCTAGCTTCTCCGTAACACATAATCATCTCCCTGTATTCTTCAAAAGTGTAGTGAACCATTTTTGAAAGCAATATTGAATAATTAGTGAGAAAACCAATGAAAAACTTAATCATGAACACAAAATACCTCAAAAAATTATTACATTAGTTTGACAAGTGTCATTATGACACATTATTTCATTATTTTTCATCATTGTTTTTGCAAAGGTTACTTTGGCGCTTTTTGAATAATTTGCGTGCATTGTCAGCTTTTTAATACATTTGTTCTGGAACCATTGCTTCTAGCGACTTGGACAAGGTATACCTTTCTTTATAGAAGAAGGGATAAAAAAAATTTTCAGTCGAAAATGACATATAGACTGAACCCCTGTATACGACATTTTATCAATTTTTGTGTCTAAAGATATTCAAAAAGAAATCCCAAAAAAAATTAAAATTCAACATCCCGTATCTTTTAACCGAAGGCCTTGCAGACACATGTTCATAAGAACTTTTTTTCTTATTTTAGTGTCCTCTTCTGTGTGGCACTATGCAATGTACTTTTTTCTATATATATATATATATATATATATATATATATATATATATATATATATATATATATATGTAATATATATAAATATATATATAATATATATATAAATATATATATATATATATATATATATATATATATATATATATATATATATATATATATATATATATATATATGTAATATATATAAATATATATATAAATATATATATATATATATATATATATATATATATATATATATATATATATATATATATATATATATATATATATATATAAAGGGTCGCTGATATGTATGGAAACGGTCGATTATTTACTAAAGTAAGATAGCTAGCGAAAAATGTCAAAATACAAAAGTTTTAGGGTTTTTCAAAATCTATCACACTATATAAAAATTAAGTATACTGGGTCAGTCAAAAAGTACTGAAGAAATAAAATTGCTTTTTCTTCAATAGAACACCCTATATATTATACCATATTTCAATTCTGCTCAACGAAATGATGTATATCTATAATGAAAGTCACACAAGGTGGAGTATGTGGATATGATTACAATTCAATTATAATATTTTTACAGAAATTGAAAAAGCATATTTGTTGTAATAAACAACAAATTCTATTTAATAAGGTGCTCAAAGTGTTTACATTTCCTTCTGACAGTAAATGTAGTCTACAAATATAGGCCGCCAATTATCTAAGAGTTGCAAGAAAAAATAAGGCATGAAATTTCTACCATTCCTCCTCACATGATTTAAAATTCACTACAAAACATTGTTCAGCAAGTTTAACTGTCAGTAGGTAAATGGTAAACACTTTGAGCATCTTATTGAATAGAAGTCGTTGTTTATTACAACTTTTTTGTGCATTTTTATCAAACCTGAGCAATTATGCTTTTTTATATTCTGTAAAAATATAATTAAATTTTAATCATATCCACATACTCCACCTTGTGTGACATTCATAGTAAATATCCATCATTTCGTGCTTTTTCTTTAATAGATTTGAGAGTAGTAAAAAGTTATTTTCAAAATTCAATATCTCGAAAACGGTTGAATTTAGGAAACGATGTGATATCAAAATTTTGTTCAGAATTTCGAGCAGAATTGAAATATAGTAGATTATATAGGGCGTTCTATTAAAGAAAAAGCAATTGTATTTCTTCAGTACTTTTTGACTGACCCTGTATACTTAATTTTTTTTTAGATTTTGAAAAACCCTAAAACTTTTGTATTTTAACATTTTTCGCTAGCTACCTCACTTTAGTAAAAATCGACCGTTTCCATACATATCAGCGACCCTGTATATATATATATATATATATATATATATATATATATATATATATATATATATATATATATATATATATATATATATATATATATATATATATATATATATATATATATATATATATATATATATATATATACATATTTATATATATATATATATATATATATATATATATATATATATATATATATATATATATATATATATATATATATATATATATATATATATATATATATATATATATATATATATATGGCCTCAATCTGCCTACTCCACCAACCGTACTGCTTTCTGTCAACTCTGAAGTCTCAACCTGCCTACTCTTCAGAGTCAACTGACGGGCCGATCGCCGCGTGGCCGTATTTATAGGGGACTCCATTGACGTAGTTATTGACGTAATATTGACGTCAATGGGGTATTCACGCTCATCAGTGCGGTATGCACTCTGATTGGGTGTGACATGGCGACCACTGAGAAATGGTTTCCATCCTGATGGGAGTCTGTGACTGTCATCTCTGGTGTTCGAACAATTTGGACGTTTTTCTATTTCTTAAGCTTCACGAAAAATTCGGGATTTGAAAGATCGGACGGGAGCAATAGTTCTTGTATTGGGGAAATCGATAATGTGGCCTGTTTGGGTGTGATGTTGGGAAAGGGCGTTGGTGATATCTGAGTGTCTTACTGAAAGTGAATGTTCCTTGGCACAGACCTGAATGCGTCGGTTGGTTTGTCCTATGTAAGAACTATGCAGCTGTAGAAATAGAAAAACGTCCAAATTGTTTGAACACGAGAGATGACAGTCACAGACTCCCATCAGCATGGAAACCACTTCTCAATGGTCGCCATGTCACACCCAATCAGAGTGCATCCCGCACTGATGAGCGTGAATACCCCATTGACGTCAATACTACGTCAATAACTACGTCAATGGAGTCCCCTATAAATACGGCCTGTAGGCAGGTTGAGACTAAGAGTTGACAGGAAGCAGTACGGTTGGTGGAGTAGGCAGGTTGAGACCACGCAATTGTATTGTTTCCGATTCCTCCTAATTCGATTCGTGGAGTATGCAGAATGAGGCCACGTAACCTTCTAATTCTCCTGAAGATGGCTTCGCAAAAGGAGCCGAAACGTCGAGATTTTTCAAATCTTTTACGCGGTTCATTCCGAGAACCAAGTTATATATATATATATATATATATATATATATATATATATATATATATATATATATATATATATATATGTTTATATATATATATATATATATATATATATATATATATATGTATATATATATATATATATATATATATATATATATATCTATATATATATAATATATATATTTATATATAGAAAACAGAATTCTGCGTGTTATCGATACACGTTCGTGGCAATAAAATGAAGTGAACTAGGACATTTCTTCGAAACTAATCAAACAAACCTCCTAGCGGAGCTGGTTATACGAGTTCACGAAACATCGAAATGCCTCCACACACCTTGGACGGTGTATGTTGGAAACATTAAGTTATATATATATATATATATATATATATATATATATATATATATATATATATATATATATATATATATATATATATATATATATATATATATATATATATATATATATATATATATATATATATATATATATAAATATATAAACTCTTGATAATTATTAGCAATAACAGGCTGGTTGAATCTTAAAAAACTCGATTTTATTAAAAAATTGACGTTTCACTACGATATTCGTAATTGAAATTTCTTTGACATTTATTGATTTAAAAAATTGAAAGATCCGTGGCAAAGTTTGACCAAATCTCCCATACCGGAGAGTTCAAACAATAAACCACAATTGTGTGATTATCTTCCGTATCTGAGGATTTTGTTTGTTGTACTATTTTCATCTTCAAATTTTCAATCCAATACTTGGCTACGCCGTTCTGATGAGGACCAAAGAGTCCGAAACACGTGTCAACGGCTGCTTCCATATAAGCGTGCTATACCGATAATTCTACTCCACTTCTTTAATGTTTTCCCATGACTAATTTCTTTGTTGTTAGATAAATAGTACTCTATTATTATTATTTTCAAACATTACGTAGGTAAAGGTTTCTTTGGTTTCCCTTACCATCTAATGATAACAATTTTGAATATTAATATTAGACTGAATAGCATATACAAAGCAGCCCTATCTTTTCAATTTTTTAAATCAATAAATGTCAAAGAAAATTCAATTACGAATATCGTAGTGAAACGTCAATTTTTTAATAAAATCGAGTTTTTTAAGATTCAACCAGCCTGTTATTGCTAATAATTATCAAGAGTTTGAAAATAGATCACAGGCAACAACAATTCGTATAAACATATATATATATATATATATATATATATATATATATATATATATATATATATATATATATATGAAATAAGCAGAATTATCGGTCTAGCCCGCATATGTCGAAGCAGCCGTTGACACGTGTTTCGGACTCTTTGGTCCTCATCAGAACGGCGTAGCCAAGTAGGCGATGGAAAACCTGGAATTGAAACAGCATTAACAAGCAGAATACCCTGCTTCGGAAGACAATCACACATTGTGGTACACGTGTCAACGGCTGCTTCGACATATGCGGGCTAGACCGATAGTTTTGCTTATTTCATATACTATTTCCCCGTGATAAATTTCCTCTTGATATATATATATATATATATATATATATATATAAATATATATATATATATATATATATATATATATATATATATATATATATATATATATATTTATATATATATATATATATATATATATATATATATATATATATATATATATATATATATATATATATATATATATATATATATATATATATATATATATATATATATATATATATATATATATATATTATTTTGTACTGTATGAATGGACTGCATAGGAAAATATAATTTGGAGATATGTATCGTGAGACACCAAGAGGGTTTTTAAAAACTGTTTATTTCAATTATTACAATAATGGTGAAGTTACTATATACTAAATGAAATAATAGAGAGATGTGTTCTCTTCAAGAGTAAGCTTAGAAGTGATGAAGGCTAATACAATTGGTTATAACGTAAACTTCTTATCTATAATATAAAAATAGGTTTCTAAGAATAACAGAGCAACCTTGCAGTTTATTATGTATACGCTGCACTTTCTGGGTATGTAACTCCTCCATCCCTAAGTCGAAAAAATGAAGGATTTATTTTTGCGTTGGCTATTGACGGCTGCTTCGGCGTCTTCTTGAGGTTCTTGTAGTTCAATTTCTTCCATTACGGTCTTTGGTGTTGATCGTTGTTTCCATAAAATGTAAAATATTGAAGTTATTAGTAGAATGACGATTATTAAAATTGTTGAAGTTATTGACGTCGAAATTTTGTTTGGAATACTGGGTTCTTCAATAGGTGTTAGCTGCTTCGCTAAATTATTTATTTCATAAAGACTATCAAAGTCTATTTTTGATATATTTGAGCTTTGAAAGCTGCTTCTGCTTCTTGTTACTGATATTTCAACTTTTGGTAGAATGAGTGGTGTTCCTTGTCGAATTTGTTCATTATTTTTGAATTTCAAATGGTCTATTGATATTTCGCAATCCTTTGGAATCTTGATTAAAGAAGGATGGTTGATTTCCAGGAATTGATCTCTTGTACATCTTGATAATATACGGTTCGATTTTGCCGGTATAATAAGTACTTCATCTCTGGTTACTTGTTCAATTATAGATTGTTCAAAGGTGAGATCGGTGGTAATACATTGATTTGGTGGTATTCCATCGAGTAATTGAAGTGTACAGTTGTCTTCTAAGATTATGTTATCTCTGCAATAGTAGATGTCTTCGATTGTTGGACATTCTTCCTTTTGTGCTAAAGCTTCTTGTGACGTTCGTGCCAAATAGGGATAGGTTGGGGTAAAAATTTTATTATGTTGGATAACTGGGTAAATGTGATAAAAATCAAGGATTTTTGGTCTCATGATTGGAATATGAATTGCAAATATAATTTTATTTTCTGTGAAAGTTACCTGAGTCCCTAATAATTGATAGTACGTTAAAATATTTTTGAATTTTGGAATCTGTGACGATTCATATATTTTAGTTAAATAAGTTATCATTTCTTTAATCTCTTTACTAGAAATAATTGAATGATGGATTGAATTGGATCTTGCGAATAAAATTGCATTTTCAATATTATCTATAAAGGATATCATATTTTGACAATCTAAATTTATTTGACTTATAGTCCCTTGGAAAGTGATGTAATTTTCATAAGTTTCTATTGTAGTTTTAATTACCAATTGGAACTTTCTCAAATTATTCTGTAATTTGATTTGATTTTGCCAGAGTGTATTTAATGATTTATTATAATGGTTTATTAATCTTGTATACAGTGACACCTGTAGGTTGACCTCGTGTACAATTTCCTTTTGTTTACTTTGTAAGATTTCTATTGCTTTATTATATTTTTCGCCATCGTCAGAATCTAGGTTTCCAAATAACCATTTATTTAATGTACCTATACCGTTAAATAATCCTCGTTTTGCTCGAATATGTGGTGAAATATTTTCAATTTTCCTCTGTAGCGTTTGAATTAAGAATTCTGTTCTACTTAACATTCCGCTTACTAGGCCGTGATATGAGATTTTCATTTGAACTGTTTACATTTACGACTCTTCGTCTAACTTGAATGAAATTATTGTTCAAAGCATCTGCTTGTCTGACTATTTCGCTTAAATCTAAGTAATGAATAAATGAATGCTTAGTATAAATTATTCTGCATGCTCCTAATCTAATGGGGAATATAAGGCTATTCAGCTTTGTTACGCTGATTTCTCCGTCGTTGCTATCAATTGTCGCTATTCGACATGCCATATATACCAGGGTCATCCAAAACTTCATTTTCTTGTACCTGTAAGATATTTGGATTTACTTTTGGTTTTCGTCCTATACTTTTATGATATGTACCTTTATTTGCCTGTAATAATATACCGCCGTTTTTAATTATTTCAAATGGGGCAAATTTAGTTATAAAATGAATTGAATTATTGTGGGGTAAAATTGAATGTTTAATTAACTGATTGACTGATAATTCTTTGTTATTTTCTCTAAAACATCAAAAATGTTCAAAAAGGGTTGAGTGAGATAGTTATACTAGTGAATTTGAATTACTATTTTTTTTCGCAATAGTAAAATGTAACTCAATTTTATGAAGTTTACGAAAGTTTCCTAAGTCATGATTTTTAAATTCCGTACCGTTATCTGCTGTTATTTTATTTTATTCGAATCCTATGATAGAAGCGTTTATTTCGTGGATTTTTGTTCTTAATGCGTCCAATGATTTTCCTAGGTATTTTCTGGTATTCTTCCTTGATTTTAGCTCGAGATTTTGGCTTAAAGTAAATCTCTTCATTTTTATTTAAGTCTTTTTGACCTTTTTGTTTCTTAATTAAATTTCTAAGAACTGTTGCTTTTCTTTTCGTATTTTCGTTACAAATCAAACTTATCTGATATTTATAGGGGTTTAAATCTTTATCCGTTATTGGAATTGATAATATTGAATCTTCAATAGGTGTGTGTACTTTTACCGAGATTTCTGGTAGTGTGAATATTTTTCCAAGTGCATCTTGTATTATCTGATCTAATTCATCAAGATTCTCGTTATTTAATTGACTTGTTACTTTTTGTGGAATTTGTGGATTTGTATAAATTTTTATTTGTATATCGCAATTCGAGAATACGTATTTAATCATTTCATAAATTTTATTCCAATCTAATTTATCAAGTCCTGACGATATTTTCGGAAAGGCAATATGTTTATCTCTGTTTTGTAAGCATAATAGTTTTAAAGACAATAATGAAGAAAATACATTCTCGTATGTTGGTTTATCAAAGAAATTATTTTTAGTTATAAGGTAGTAAAGCATTCTGTTTTGGTTACGTATACAAGCAACTTGGCCAACATTTTTATTTTGTGAAAGTAATTCTGTAACATTATTATATTTAATTTTGAACTGAAGGGCGATGCCTTTATTCATATGGAAATCTTTACTCACACAGTGACATAGAGAAAAATTGGTTGGTGCATTGAATAAATTATCATTCTCTTCTGTTATATTTTCGCTATTTATTCGTTTGTGCTGAAATTGACTAAGAAATTTTTCATATGATAATTGACTCTGTTTATGTTCATTAACTTCAAGATGTTTTTCCGGATATTTATAGATTTTGGACTGATTTGGAGTTTCCTGTTTTACTTCAATACTATGTTTACTTCCTATTTTATAACAATAAGGGTACTTGTAAACTCTAACTTTGTCCAAAAGCTCTTGGGATAATTTTGTTCGTTTTCTAGTAATAATATTCTTATCCAAATAGGAGAATGGGTACGCAGCAAGGAGTTTTATTAAATTTGTTGTAATGGGCCTATTCGTGGTATTTATTATTTCTACTTTTGCGAAACCTCTTTTTGCTACTGTTAAAATTTCGGGTACATGTAATTTTCCTACTTCTTGTTCATCTATTAATATTTCACCATTAGGAATTGTTACTGGGAGGTTTTTAATTAATTTTTCATAAGGTCTTATAGTGAACTCGAACCTTTTATCTTCGGGTATTCTGAATTTGATAGGAATGGCAACATTGTCATTAAATAGTACGCCATTGGAAAAGTCTATATTTAGATTCATATTCATGATATCTTTTAATCCTAAGATTCCGTCAAAGAATTCATGGAAGTCATATAAGATAAATTTAATATGATAATTACTGCTGAACTCTGCAAACGCAGGAATTTTCGCTTGATATTCTATTGTTCTCTTTGCGAATGCTGATGTAATATCTACATTACTATGGTAGATACATTTGGGATAATAATTTTCTGCAAATTTAGGTCGAAGAAATGACCTACTAGTACCTGTATCAATTAGTAATTTCATTTTTGGATTTTGAATTTCTATATAAGGCAAAGGGTTGTTTGAATTTAATTCTATACTGTCTGAATTTCCGAGGCTTGTTCGCGAAAATTTTGATTTTCATTAGTTTGATTTTGATATACCGAGTGTTCTGGAATATCTGTCTCGTGGACTTCGTTCGCATCATATTCAGAATTTAAAAATTCTTCGTTTTCGTGATCATAGTCATTCGTATATAATTCTTCCGAGATGAAATTTCTATTCTGATTATAATTAGTAAAATGATTTCGTAAATTATTTCTATATGGATTTTGCACATTTGACTGAGAGTTTTGTCTTCCTATTCTGGACTGAAACGATGGGTTTCAACTTGTGGTTGACATTGGCTCTGGTTTAGGTAATTGATTAGATTGAACTTGATTAGGTCTAAACGCATTACGTTGCTGACCAAACACTTGTGCGTTTGTTGGATATTTCCGAGGGGGTTGTGGTCGTTGTTGTATATTTATGGGTTGACTTGGAAATGTTGGTTTGGCATTGTAATTATTATAATATCGATTTTGATTCGGGAAATTTGATTGATATTGATTATTCAAATTTGGGTTGTTAGCGTATTGATAATTCCGTTGATTATAATTTGGTTGATTTTGATAATTTGCTTTCTGAAATATATTATTTTGTTTGAAAGAATTATCACGTGGATAATTGTTACTGAAATTACCATATAATTTTTCAAAATTATTAAATTCATCTATGTAAGCAATTGCATCCTCGAGAGACTCTGGTTTCTTAAGGTGCATGTTATTTCTCAGGACACCAGTGCATCCTGCAATAAATGTGTTTAATGCGATTTTGTCGCAGTGGCGAAATTGAAATAATTTTTCATTGCGCTGTAAAGTAGTGTCATTACTTATCCGTTGGGTCACGTTACTTCGTAATAATTGAAGGCGTGTTCCAAAATCATGCATTGTCTCAGTTTTAAATGGTCGTGTTCTTGTTAATTCTTGTATTAAGCAATCTAAATCGCGCCTATCTGCAAAACATTGTTGTAGGGCTGATTTGATGTCGTTCCAAGAAAGTAATTCTGCACGATTTCCTACGAAACTTTCTGCTTTACCTACTAATTTCTCCTGAATACATTCGATCATTAAATCATTTAAATTCTCGTCATTATGTACTTGATACCGTTCTACAAATTTATCACAACTTGCGATAAATTTATTAAGTGTATTTGCATCACCATCATATGGTTTGATGTTTTTAAGTTGAAATTTGAAAAGATCCCAATTAATTCGGTCGGCTTCTTGAACCTGAACCAGGGGAACTACTGGGAACCATATTTCTATTTTCAATTAGATTTATATTGTCACTTGAATTTGAAGGATTAGTTAATTCTTCTTCAATTGAAAGATTACAAAAATTATTTAATAAATCTTCAACCGTGTTCATTCAATATTTACGAGCAAGGGTTTATAATTTACTTTGAATTCTTAATTATTCTTTTTTATTTCTTAATAAAATTATTTGCTTTCTTGAAATTATCTCCCTAAACTTGAAAAAAAGTAAGGAAGGCGATTAATTAATAAAATCCTTTAATTTCTTACTATTATCTCCCTAAACTTGAAAAAAGGTAAGGAAGGCGAAAGGAACTATTTGGCACTTACAGTTTAAATCTGAAGCACGTAGTTTCTTCCCTGACTTCTACTACTCTTGCTCTTGGTTCTCGAAGTGTAGATTCTTGTTTCTGGATACGGCTTCGATGTAGAAACATCTAGTTGTGGAAATTCGGTCCTTCAGCAAAATGCGATTTCTTCTTTTACACAACCGCACGTATCCTACCGACTGCGCCAGATATGTATCGTGAGACACCAAGAGGGTTTTTAAAAACTGTTTATTTCAATTATTACAATAATGGTAAAGTTACTATATACTAAATGAAATAACAGAGAGATGTGTTCTCTTCAAGAGTAAGCTTAGAAGTGCTGAAGGCTAATACAATTGGTTATAACGTAAACTTCTTATCTATAATATAAAAATAGGTTTCTAAGAATAACAGAGCAACCTTGCAGTTTATTATGTATACGCTGCACTTTCTGGGTATGTAACTTTGGGTATAATTTTATGAAATAACGAAATGCAAAAACTAACTAATACAATTGACTTACCACGGTTTGGTGTCACAGCTATTTTCTACGTCAAACACTATTACCTGTAATATGATAGGAAAGCGGGAAGGAATCAAGGATACCGGTAAAACCAAACTAAGAATGTAACTACACAAACCGTGATACTTCATAAAACTTAAAGTGACAATTATTATTGTCTGCTATTTGATATATCCAAACTATATCCAAAACTATCAAAAATAACGCGAAAAACCCAACAGATCGATCTCGTACCGTTCTAATTGCGGTGTATTCTACTAATTGATTCTCGCTTCTCGGTTAACCGAATATACAACATCGCCACACGTGTGTTCTAATATCACGGAAAAGTAAAAAATATTTCAATACCAAACATTCCCCCACCCCTGAAAAATCATTTTCAGATCCTATAAACTAAAGAATTCGTTACCTTAAAGAAACTTAAATTTGATTCAAACTAACAAAGGAGATATAAACTAAAATTCTAAACAAATTGTTTCTAGAAATTGAGTCTTCTGCTAAAAATAACTAAAACGAGAGAAACAAAAAAAAACTGATAAATTCAATTATTGAGAAGGTAACGGAGACACCTTCACAACAGGACGTAAATAGGTTCCCGTTTTTGTCTTCACATTTACTACTCTAACAATTTCATCTTTACCTGGAAATACCTCCGTTATGCGCCCAAGAGGCCACTGCAAGGGAGGCAAATTCGGTTGATGCAATAATACTACAGTACCGACTTTAATTGATTTTGAGTCGACATTCCATCGTTCCCGCGTTTGTAGATTGTGTAAATACTCAAGATGCCATCTTCGCCAGAAACATTGAACCATATTATCTATCAACTGAAACCTATTTAATAGTGTAGGTCTCTCGGAACTAAGATCTACAGCAGGTAACTTATCCAAAGGCCTAAGATTCAAAAAATGAGCAGGTGTTAAAGCTTCTGGATCCGCAGGATCTGACGATAACAAGCAAAGCGGTCTAGAGTTAAGTAAAGCTTCAATTTGTACTAACAATGTAGTCATTTCCTCAAACGTGAGGATTTGCTTACCGATTATTTTATATAAATGTGTTTTTACCGATTTTACATTGGATTCCCATAATCCTCCAAAATGCGGAGCCTGACTAGGATTGAACTTCCATTCGATGCCACGTGAAGATAATTCGCTACTAAGTTTCTGTTCAAATTCAACTTTGTTGACTAACCTATATATCTCGGCCAACTCAGTTTTGGCACCAATAAAATTAGTCCCTCTATCTGAATATATTGAGGCACAGTATCCTCTACGACTTATAAACCTTTTGAAGGCGCAAATGAAAATTTCGGTAGATAGATCTGAAACTAGTTCTAAATGCACTGCCTTTACTGAAAGACAAACAAATAAACAAATATAAGCCTTTGTCGTCCTAGCACCTCTATAACGACTCATTAGAACATGAAGAGGACCTGCAAAATCCACACCTGTGTTTAGAAACGGTTTCGCTTCTAGCACTCTACATGCTGGAAGATTTCCCATTAATTGTGGATATACAATAGGTTTAAAACGAAAGCATAAATTACATTTGGAAATAACATTTCGCACAACGCCTCCTCCCGATAATATCCAATATTTCTGTCTCAACAGTGACAAAACTAAATTTGATCCAGTATGCAAGTTTTTTGCATGAACGTGTTTAATCAGTAAATTAACAAATTTATCCTTTTTAGGCAATAATAGCGGGTGTTTACTTTCAAAATCAAGTTTGGCGAAATGTAATCGTCCACCAACCCTCAATAAATCATCCTGAATGAATGGTTTGAATTTACGAATGGATTTTATTCCACATCTATTTCCTTCTTTTAGCGAAGTGATAACATCCGAAAAATGTACACGTTGTACAATTTTTATAAGCAAATTTTCTGCGAACGTAAGATCAGATGCTCCAATATACTGTTGAACAGGCAGCAGTTTGGCAAATCTACAAATCCATACTACAATTCTAAGTAACTTATACCAATCAGAACATCTCGAAATCAAGCAATATAAAAGATTGGCGGTGGGCTCAACAACAATTAATGAAATTACCCTTTGCTCTAAACACGTGTCGCTAGATTTTATCATAGAAATTGGCCAAAAACCTCGATCCAATTTAAGCCATTTCGGTCCATTTAGCCATTCTTGGTTGGAGATAAAACTGATGGGATCGCATCCGCGAGAGAGCATATCTGCGATATTCTCGGTTCCCTCAATGTGAAACCACGAAGAAAATGGAACCAACTCCTGTATTTTGGATACACGGTTGGCAACAAAGGTTTTCCAACGACTAGAAGGTGACACTATCCAACACAATGCAACTGTTGAATCTGACAATGCATATATCTCTTCAATCAATATACGTGGTTCTAATACATGTATCACAAAATCAATCAACCTAGCTAACAAAAGAGAAGCACAGAGCTCTAACCTGGGAATAGATACATATTTCAAAGGTGATACTTTCGACTTGGCACAAACTAAATTCACCGAAATATTTTCTCCAGCGGCGCTACGCAAATATACCATAGCACCATAGGATGTTTCACAAGCATCTGCAAATCCAATGAGCACATACGAAGCATGTTTGCAAGCTCCTAAGTGACGAGGCAAACTAAAATCTTTGAGCACATATAATTTCGACTCAAATTTATTCCAAGCCTCTACAAACTTCGAAGGCGGTTCTTCATCCCAATCTAAATGATATGACCATAACTGTTTGATGAATAATTTCATCCTCAGTGTGACCGGTGCAATTAAACCACAAGGATCGAAAACTCTTGCCACAGTAGATAAGATATTCCGTTTCGTGCATTTTCTAATTGACAAACCAAACTTATAAGATGAATTATCTGAGCTTAGACTCAACTGCATACCCAGGACGCTCAGAAATTCTGAAGGAAGCTGAACAGCTGTTTGCGATCGTAAATTTTCTGGAATGGTATCAAAGACCTCATTGTCATTGACCGCCCATTTTACCATTTCAAAACCTCCTGCTTTGAAGAGCGACACTATCTCTAAATAAATTCTCTTGGCTTCATCTACTGACTCCACACTACACAATAGATCGTCCATGTACATGCTATTACTAACAATATTAGAGGCTAGCGGATATACTTCAGCTTCATCGCGAGTTAATTGTTGAATAACTCTCAAAGCTAAATAGGGCGAGCTTTTAACACCAAAAGTAACTGTTGTGAGTTCAAGACAGGATAAATCTTCTTGATTTGAATCACGCCATAATATACGTTGAAACTTCTGATGATCTTCACATAATTTGATTTGCAGGTACATCTATCTTATGTCTGCAGTTAACGCAATTTTGAATAATCTAAAATTGATGAACAAGCTTAATATATCGTGTTGAAGTCTGCACCCGTTAAACAATAAATCATTCAAGGAATACGAGCTATCAGATTTACAACTAGCATCCATAACTATACGAAGTGGAGTGGTGGTACTGTCCTTAAGTATTCCATGATGCGGAATAAAGTAGCTATCTTCACTTATCCCATGTTCAATATTAACCTTTCTCAGAAACCCTTTTTGACAATAATCTTCAATGATTTTATTATAGGAAGCATTAAACGAAGGATTCTGATCGAATTTGCGCTCTAACGCTAAATATCTCCTCAATGCTATAGGATATGAATTTCCTAACTTCGATGGAGATTCTTTGAACGGCAAACTAACTACATACCGGCCGTCACTTTCTCGGCGATAAGAATTTTTGAAGATTTCTTCACATTGAATATCTTCCGAATTCATTAAATTTTGCTTGGGAATTTCCTCTAACTCCCAAAATTTTTCTACTATATTATGATGATCCTCAAAAACTACACTAAAACAACTAAACGTTTTGAGAGTACTATGAATAGGTACCTCTTCCATTAGAACATACCCAAAAACGGTCTCCAATGCCGAAAGCTTAGAAGCTGGCTTTCTAATGGTTTTATTTCCCAATAAATAACCAAAAAGTTGAGCGCCTATAATACCATCATTTGGTCCAGGTGAAAAAAATTCCTTATCTGCAAGTGGTAAGTTACAAAATTCAGAACCCAGGTAGCACATGACGTCTATATGACGGCGAAAAGACGTCACTACATATGTCCAAATGACGTCAAATATACGTCCAACATGACGTCTAAACGACGCCGTAATGTCACATCCAATAGACGTCATATTCTGACGTCCCCTGGACGTCTACTTTGAAACTAAATAGACCTAAAATGGTCGATATAATGACCTCAAAATTTATTTATATATATGCACAACTTTGCAACAACCTTCTATAGTAATTATAACTACAGTAGGTATACCAGGTGATGATGCATCGACTAAGGATATTTAGAAAATCCAATGTAAATTATAAGCCAATAAATGGTTCAGTAAAAAGCATCCAGTGTTTGCAGGTATTCTTGCCTTGTGCAGTACTTCAAAAAGTTCCATTAAAAGTTTCTTGGAAAATTAATACGGTAGCCAATAACCAGACCACTGAAAATAAACATTGGATTTCGTATATGCTCTAAGCTGATGAATCACCCGATATTTAAATGTTTAGAAATAATTGAAACAGTGAAATAAGAACTGAAAAATGAAAGATCAAAATACAAAATAGCACGTTGCAGAATAAAAATATTTAGCTGATACATAGCTACGTTTAGCCTTTGCGCGCTTAGCATAAACCTCATATAAATTAAACTCAATGTGATTCAAAAATAAAACAATAATCTCTATCAACAATATTTATTTTGTATTAAAAAACGAACAAGTTACTTCTCAACACATTATTAAAACATAATTACTTAAATGTTTAATTTTTACTGTGTCTAGAACTGAAAATTATTAAATTCACATATGATGTAATAAAGGAAAGGAAATATAAGTGGATTCCTTCAATTTATTTGGAAAAACTAGGCACTTAAATTTAAGATCTGAGAGCGACCAAACTTCAAACATCTCTGACAAATTTGAAACAACAGAAATACCTAAATCTTTAGAATCTAATGGGTATACATAAAACGATTCATAATTCAAAAATTTTTTTCCTATTAACATGGTTTTTTTATCTGAGGTGATGCAAATATTTCTTAGTTGAACAACAACCCCAAATTTTGTCATAAAGTACGAATTCGCGACTGAATAGCCTGTCACACTTAAAGTAAAAGATTTACATATAATTTTTTTATACTGTTTAATAGTATTTAATTCCAGAATAGGACCTTCACTATGTTCAATACTTAACAAATTATCTTCCGTCATATTTGATACATACAACCAATTTCTTTCAATCAATCTACGATAAATTTGCTGCAGTGGTTTCTGAGGGGATCGAATGCAACTTTTGATAAAACCAAGAAAATTTTCGAAAGGAAACGCAGAAAATGAGTCTAGCGTTCCAAAACTTCTAGATTCTTCTGCTAAGTGACATAAAATATGTGTGTTATATACATAAAACTCAGGGCCATATATATACTCACAATGTTTTATAAAGGTTTTTAATATTTGATGTGCATTATCAGCTCCCAAAGATGACAGATGATTTGCAGAGGCAAGTATAGAAATTGCAACATGCAATAACAAAAAATGTTCAAAAACTGCTATATCAATTTGATTTTTAAGGACAAATGGACCAAAATATAAAAGAAAATTGCGGAACTCTGTAGCTTTCCAATAAGATAGTTCCGATAAGCTTCTAGGTTTTCGATTAAACTCTGAGGGAATAAAAGGTCTCAAATACAACATGTTTTCACTTAAATGTTCAATAGTTTTGTGCCTCAATCGAATGTGTAAACCTCCAGATATAAACGATACAAGCATCTTTTTCATTACTCCCAAACATACAGCATGCATATAATCGATGGTAAAGGATGAAACAAGCCCTATATTCAAATTAAGCAATGGAGATTTTTCCTTGTGATGTTCATCATCCACCTGTAGAATAAATTGTTCATCCGTTCTTAAGGAACTAGATGTTCCTTTAAATATAACTTTTTCTGCCTTATGATTGTAGTCACCAAACTCCCAGCATTTATCACATGACGAATAACCACCATGAGATTTAATGCCTTTAAGATATGCTTTTGCTGGAGCATCACAAATAAAATTTAAAATTTCAACAAAATATACTCTGCTATGTAAAAATATTCCTGAAGTTTTTAAATTGTTACATTCATTGATAAAATTTTCCAAAAAAATGTTTAGTGGTGAAGGCTTTGATTTTCCACAAAATATGCCAATCGCAAATGGTGAACTTGAAAAATTTCGAATCATACCTAAAATTGGCCAAAACTGTACATTAGTGCTGGCAAAAAGGGGTATTCCATCAATATTAATACTGAGCTTAATTCTTTCATCAGTAAATGAAGAAGGTATTAGCTGTTTTAAGGTATTTTCAATTCCAAAATGACAATATTCACCATTGTTTAAAGCTTTGAATACACCAACTCTGGGAGTTTTTAGTAATGACCTACTATCTATTGCAAGGTCAGGGTGAAAGGGGACTAAAATCTTTAAAAGACTAGTTAGAGAATGATGTGAAACTTTTGTTTTCAATGCCCATTCTCGTAAGTTAGTTGCCAAATCAGTCTTAATAGTATTAACTTCATTAAATGGGGGCAATATTGAATCTTCAAGCTCTGGAGGATCAAAAGTCTGATCAGAATTTGAGAAATGAGTCTCATTTAAATATTCAATATCTGCATTAGAAATATTGACCTGACAGAAATTTGCATCACTATCAGGAGTACTAATAGTCAAAATATTTGAATCATTGATGGTTTTCAAATTTTGAGTAGCATCTGTTGTTTTGCCAGTTTGGTCAGTACTAGCCGCTGTATTGTGATCAATATTATTATGACTATAATACAATCTATCAAGAACTGCTCTATTTTCGATAGCAATTCTTCGGTACATTTGTCTTTTAGATATGTCTGATTTGAAATTTTTCCTATTATTATACATTTTAAACAATTGGAACTTTACAAAATCACAATGGCATAACCGCGCGTTGATGAAAATTTATGGTGGCAAATACTTTTCTTCTGATAAACAAGATAATAAGCAGTTCTTAAATGTATGAGAATTTAAAATTTTAAATACTAATACTACTATATTATATGATACCAATTCCGTTTTAAATAGTCAGATGTCAGTAATTTTTTCCTACATATTCACAACTTCATCATTCCTCCTCTGTCCTCTTTTTCTGTCTGGTGCATGCTTCAGCCATGTCTTGATTATATCTTCTATTTCACATAAGGAAGCCTTCTGAATTTTTAGTTGTGTTATTTCTGGAAATTAAGATTACAAATTAGCTAGTTGTATCAATTTCCTATTTTTCAAAACACTCATGTGATTCAGGTTTTAGTGCTCAAACTTCAACAATGTGCTTTATTGATCAAAATATTAGGAAAGTTTATATAAAGATTTTATATACATATATATTTCAAACTTTTGAACATTTCATTGCCAAGATACAGGGTTAAAGTTGAAAATCTCAAAATGGTTTTCACTTCATGACGCCAAAACGTCTCTGATACAGTTATCAAAATTTTTATGGCATACAAAAAGACATCATAACAATTTTTATCAGTCCCACTAACTTGGAGCGCCTTAAAATATATTATTGAATTTTGCAAGTATGGTCAATAATGTCTCATCAATTTTCAAGGTTTTATCAAATTTTCAAAATATATGTACATTACTTGATATATTGTTTCTATTAGTTCTTCATAAAATAGGCTTTAAATTCAACTTACCAATAATTGCCTTAGTCAGAGTAAGTTTGGAGAATATTTTCTTGCCTTTCTTTCCAAAATAACTATAACTACATGCTATATCATTAGTCAGAAGATGTCTCAAAATTTGATGCACTCTGTTTTTTATGTTTGTTCCACCCAGAGAACCAAGATAATTGACCTAAAATGGTTATACTCATCATAAGTAGGTAGAGTTTGTCTGCAAGAAAGTAGATTCAAGTCTACCTTCTTGCAACCAACCACCAACTACAAAGTTGGTCAGTTGGTAACAGACTAAAGCATGATAGATATATATTTAAGACAATAATATACTGTACAGGATGTTGATCCAGAATGACCTGGTGAGGCTACTTTTTTGTCTGGATGACGGATTTAATTGTAAAACTTATTTCACTTTGATTTATAAGTAAATCTTGTTCAAAGTATAACTCACTTTGACAAACTTTGTAGAACAGAACTCTCTATTTTAAACATTTTCTTAAAAATTTTGAATAATAAACAGAAAAATTATGTAAAGTATAGCATGACCTAAAATATATCCTTTCAACTAGTCAATCAAAAATCTTCTAAAAGGATAAAAGTTTTTAAGGAATACTCTCTGCATTCAAGGAAAGAAGTTATACAAGTTACTTAAAGTCCTATGAACCTACAGAATCCAGTTATAGATCACCTAGTATGAATGTTTTCATAAAAATGTTTACTGGAAAAAAAATCATCAGAAATCAAATTAATATTTACCAGTCGAGTAAAATTTCCTTTGTCCTGCAAAAATGCTTCAGCCTCCTCTAAAACATCGTCACTTTTTAATGGCAATTCTACAGGAAGTGGATCGCCAGAATTATCTCGAGCTCCAACAGTTTGCACACTGTTGTTAAAAATAATCAGATTTTCTAAATTCTCCAGTCTATGTAATATAATTTCATTTTGTTCTTTTACTGTGTTTAAAATATTAATAAATATAGCCAGATCTAGAAAGAAGTAAAATAGTATAAAGTATTTTATATTACTTGTATAAAATCTGACATTGCTCAAACACTGAAGATATAATCACTTCTAGAGACCAAAAAGTATGATTCTTATGAATATATTATTACTTACTTGATTCTGTTATTTCTGTTGTTCTTACATATCCTAGTGAAGATCCAAGAGAAGTTGAAATCTCTGGAGCTGCTGTGAACCGCTGCTCCTTAGAAGTTGAAATCTCTGGAGCTGCTGTGAACCGCTGCTCCTTAGAAGTTGAAATCTCTGGAGTTGCTGTGAACCGCTGCTCCTTAGAAGTTGAAGGTGAAGATGATATTTGCCTTTTTACCAACGTATTTCCAATGCTGTCATCTAATAATAATATAGCATTTTTCATCAGATGTTTTGACACAGAACAATATTTACTAATTCTGTTATCCCATAATTTAACTATAACCTCAAAATTAGGATTCAATAAAGTTTATCTTTAAAAGTGTACTAAAATAGATATTTGAAATTATCGAGCGTGATAACATCACACTTAAAATATGTTTAAAATTTACGTTGTAAACCCGTAAGATTAATATTATAATTTTAGTTTTTCAAATCAACAATCACTCACCTGATAACTTTTTTAGCTTGATGTGTGGAGGTCTGCAAAATTTACTATCGTCATCACTATCCTCAGAACTGTTTATAAGTCTCTGAACTCTTTTCCTGGGGCGATTATTGACGATATTTGTAGTATCATCTGTATCATAAATATCACTTGTGTTCTCAGCTTCTTTTTCTTTCTTGAATGCCTTGTTCAAATCATCTGTATAATAATAATGCCATATATTAATACCTCAGACTATTCCAGAAATCAACATGGTTACATTGACACTGACACAATCTAATGCTTCTGCAATTTCATAATTTAAAAGAAGGTAAATGAATATCACCATTATTTTATTTATAATTGAAGAAAAAAATACTTTGTATACCTATTATAAGAGTGGTTTTCAACAAAACCTGCTACTTGAACTGTTAATAACTAAATAGAAATAATACAATTCTTAAACTTTGCGTAAACGCTATTGCTAATAATAACTTACCGGTTTGAAAATAAACTTTTTTAACTCCGTAAAGGGTCCACGTGTCGGCAACTGCATCACAATCCAACAATGCTTTTCGGAAAACCTTGCTATCTTTTATTGGCGGCCAAAACACTTCTTTTTTTAATGGCGTCAGCCAGTTTTCATGGACTACTACGAGTCCTTCGCCGCCCGTTTCGTCAAGTTGCAGAACGCAGTACATAATTATTTCAATTACTTCGCCAGTACAATAGAAAAAAACGCAACTAAATCAAGTTATGAGAGAAAAAGTGTACCCGTAATTAGTAAGTGAGCCTTTAACCGTATATCATATAAAATAACCGAACACCGAACCGCCTAACTCTAACCTATGGAGAGTAGAAGTAAACCTCTAACTCTAACCGCCACAACTTTCTGTAACGACTAAACGAGTAATTAGCGTGGTCAGGTCAAGGAAGGAAAGAGCGGCAATGTTGCCAGAGTGACAAGGCTAAAAATCATGGTGTGAATTGAAAAACTGAGATGAGAGTTGTAGCCGTGTTCTGAAATTTTTTTATTTTACCTACAAATGAGCTATTCTGAGTATTCGACTTTTCTCCATAAAATAGTAAGTCGGTCAGTCGCCAAAGTGAATCATTTTTGGACAATCGTCGCCAAGTAAACATTTTCGAGATTTGACGCCGTAAACGGCAACGTTGTCTGCCGGTAACAAAGGTATATGACTTATCAGTATACATTCCGTTAAAATCAAAATTCAAAATACTTCTATATTAATTATGTCAGAGGCATCAGGTGTAAAAAACGAACTCTCTTAGAAATTCAAGATAGAACTGACATGGGTATTAGATTTATTAATGTTAAGCTTATTTTATCAAATTTAAATTAATTTTTGTCATTTTTTAATTCGAAAAATACAGTTTGTATTTTGATAATTTTATTTGATAGAGTTAATCCAGTACTGATTTCTCACAGCAAAACATATAGAACATAGGTAAAGATACTAATAGATAACCAATGGATTTTGACCCAAATCACTCAATTTTAAATTAATGACCTTTATGAGACGACTAAAAGACGTCTGAAAGACGTCTAAAAGTTGACGTCTAAACCATGTCTTAGAAATGACGTTATAGTGACGTCATTTTTTGGTCACCGGACGTCAAAGACCAAAAATGACCTAGAATTGACGTCTTATAGACGTCAATAACGTCATGTTGGCTACCTGGGAAGCAATATGTCTATCGATAGATGCACTCGGCATTGAATCTATAATTTCCTCTATCACTAATGCCTCAATTGGATAAACGCACGAAAGATTGACATTTGAACAAATAGTTAATTTAACTTGTCCCATAACTTCCTGCGATGAATTGCAAATACCGCTTATAGCAGATTTCTTCTTAACTATGTTCAGATTAAGTTTTCTAACTAACGATTTTGTGAAAATATGGCGTTGACTTCCAGAATCTAGCAGTACTCGAGCTTTGTGCATTAAACCATTTTGACCAAGAATATTTACCGCCGCAGTACCCAACAAAATTGTACACGGTACTTCAGATCCTCTAATTTCATTGTTGCGAGCTAAAACCGAACATAAACTGATTGCTTTGTCTGACGATTTCAACCTATCGTGCTGACCATTCGTATCAAGGAGATTTAAAGGTTTATCTGGTTTATTCGAATCAGAATTATGAATTGACTCTGTAGTTTCGTCTACTTTATTAACAAGTGAAGTATAATTTGAATTATAAAAATGCAATAGGCTATGATGTCGCAATTGACAAGTTTTGCAATTCAATTTACTATTACAAGATACCACTTTATGTCGACCTAAACAATTTAAACACAGACGTTTTTCTTTAACCATTTTATAACGATCATATGGGGACTTTTTCAAGAACTGTGAACACTTCAATATTGTATATAAGTTGCTATCGCATATATCACATTTATTTGGTGATATATTGGTACGTTGTGTGCTTATAAATGTATGTGAGCCTTTTAATTTCATCGCGTTTGGCGTTATAGTTTTTAATAACTGAGAACTTCGACTCAAATATTTAGCTGAAGACATACGAGTACAAATTTTAGCTTGTTCTTCAGCAAACGTGATAATATCTGAGTATGAAGGTAACGAAGAATCCCGTCTATTATTTTCAAATAGTCTTTTTGTTTCTGCGTCCAACTTTTTTAAAGCTAAATAAGAAAATAACAAATCTGCTAAGTCAGGTACATTCAGACCTTTCAACGCTCGGACCGAAATATCAAAATTGGAGATGAAACTATTCAATTGATCTGAACTATGTATTTCCAATGGTTTAAATTCGAAAATTTTGTCTAAATAAAAATTCGCAAACTGCCGCTTGTCTTGATATTTCTTTTCCAATGCTTCCCAAATAATTTTATAATTAGCACCTATCGGTGGTATTCCAGCGAAAACATCTAACGCCTTTGAATGAAGTTTGCCTACTAAATAATGTATTTTATCAACATCACTCAAGTCTTTATTGTTATGTATTAAATTAGCAAAACATTCGTGAAAAACTGGCCAATCCTGAATATAACCTCCAAACGTGGGTAACGATATTTCAGGTAAACGAGGAAGAGATTTAACGGGAACGTTAGTTGAAGTAGCCTGAATAGCAGATGTAGAACCGTCCGAATTCTTACCGAAAACAACCCTGGCAATGTCTTCAATATGACAATACAGTTCATCAACCGCTTCTAGTGCTGCAAAATCTAAGTTAGCATCCCTATCAATCTCTAGAGTCAATTCGTTTATTTGATTTACAATACTAATAAATTCTTGTTTAGTCTCCTCTTACGTTTCAAATCTTATTTTGAAATTTTTTTAATTAGCTCTAATATTAATTTTTTGACCATCATCGTAAAGTTTTTGCATTCTAGAAAACAAGAAGTTTTTCTTTCCTACAAGTAACTTCATTTTTAATTCAAGATTTTCATCCATTTCCTATAAGAATCAATCAATTATTTCTATGAATGTCAATGAACCACTATCTATCAGCTGATATTAACCAAATGTAAATCAGACAGAAAAAGTATTGTTTCGGATATCTGAAATTTATGTATCTACCTATATAAATGAATATATTTTCTAGTGATTGAAATATACAATAATTCCAACTAAAAAACGAAGAGCTGTAACATGTGGCACGATAAGAGATCGATTTGTTCTATACTATCCAATTCAATGCAACGAACGAAATTAATCTAATGAATAAGTTTAATAAATCTTGATTTATTAAATTTGTGCGAAAACCCAAATTAATAATAATCAACTAAAAAACTAAGAGATGGACTGTATAGGAAAATATAATTTGGGTATAATTTTATGAAATAACGAAATGCAAAAACTAACTAAAACGATTGACTTACCACAGTTTGGTGTCACAGCTATTTTCTACGTCAAACACTATTACCTGTAATATGATAGGAAAGCGGGAAGGAATCAAGGATACCGGTAAAACCAAACTAAGAATGTAACTACACAAACCGTGATACTTCATAAAACTTAAAGTGACAATTATTATTGTCTGCTATTTGATATATCCAAACTATATCCAAAACTATCAAAAATAACGCGAAAAACTCAACAGATCGATCTCGTACCGTTCTAATTGCGGTGTATTCTACTAATTGATTCTCGCTTCTCGGTTAACCGAATATACAACATCGCCACACGTGTGTTCTGATATCACGGAAAAGTAAAAAATATTTCAATACCAAACATATATATATATATATATATATATATATATATATATATATATATATATATATATATATATATATGTATATATATATATATATATATATATATATATATAGATATATATATATATATATATATATATATATATATATATATATATATATATATATATATATATATATATATATATATATATATATATATATATATATATATATAGTGTGTCGCATTCAAGATGAAGGCACCCCCATATTTCAGTTATTCGAAGGAATATAGATTTGAATTTTCTCAGAGTCATAAACGGTGGTGGGACATATTTTTTAATATACTTAACTGAATTCTGAATTTTAAACTCGGCCTACTACGAATTGACAAATAGGGCCGATTCTCAATATTTTGTTTCGCGTTAGGGATATCGAAAAAAGTTATAAAAAAAAGTTGTTCAGAAATTTTTTTTAGCCCTTTATACCAATTTTCATGACAAAATTCGCATTTTTAATTTTTTAATACTTTGATATCCCAAAATTATTTTTTTTATTTTATAATTAGTGTGCCATGGAAAATAATAAAATTGACAGAAGTGTCAAATACTGGTTAGTTTGAAGTATTGCGTTAAGTTAAATTTAGTGAATTAGTGATCAGAGAATCAAAATGCCATTAACTTTACGTGAAAAAATCGAAATAATTCGGTTGTTTGGTGATAATTATCGCAGCAGCAGACAAGTTGCTGCAGAGTTTAACTTGAGGCACCCCGAACGTGCATTTGTTACTCATGGAAAAGCAGCCGCTGTAAATGCTCTTTTCAATTAAACTGGCAATGTTGTTAAAATGTATCTGAATGTTCAACCTCGTCGAATACACCCGCATTTTGAGGATAACTATATATTGGCGGCTTCCCTGAACTTAGACGAGTAGCTAGACAGAATAGAAAAAGAATTGAAGAATGTATTCGAATAGACGGAGATCTAGTTTAGAAAGACCTCATCTAATTACAGTTAATCAATTTTTTGTATCAGAAAAATTATTGTTTTATAAATCTTCTCTAAATTTAATCAGTCACAAGAATAAAATAATTATCATAAAAAAAATTCTCATTCCTTTATGTTAATTATTTTATTGAAATATTTGAATACATAACACTATCAAATTATCAAGTAGTCAAGTTCTTAGTTTCCATAGGGTACTAGTTATAAAATTAAGAAATAAACTTAATAACTTTGAATTATAACCAAAATATTGAAAAAATTGTAAATGCGAATTTAGTCATGAAAATTGATATATGGACCTAAAAACATTTTCTGAACAACTTTTTTTTAAAAATTTTTTCCATATCTCTAACGCGAAACAAAATATTGAGAACCGGCCCGATTTGTCAATTCGTAGTAGGCCGAGTTTATGACTGTACAAAAATATTTATGTCTGTACAAAACTTCAAATCTGTGTTTCTTTAAATAACCATAATATGGGAATGTCTTCATCTTAAATGCGACACACTGAATATATATATATATATATATATATATATATATATATATATATATATATATATATATATATATATATATATATATATATGAAAAACTTAGTTCTCGGAAAGAACCGCGTAAAAGATTTGAAAAAATCACCCCACCTCTACCACCACCTTTCAATCCCACTGACCAAGAATCTACACCTAAATTATTTCTTCCTTACATCAAAGGAGGAACAGATAAGATCGCAAGATCTCTCAAAAACACAAACATCAAAACAATATTCACCACCCAACAAAAACTCTCCCATCTGGTCAGATCCGTCAAGGATAAAATTCCTAACGAAAATCACGGTGTTTATGAGATTCCCTGTTCCAATTGTACTCGTTCTCTTATTGGACAAACGAACCGACAAATTCAGGTCCGTGCCAAAAAACATTCACTTTCAGTAAGACACTCAGATATCACCAATGCCCTTTCCCAACATCACACCCAAACAGGCCACATTATCGATTTCCCCAATACAAAAACTATTGCCCCCGTCCGATATTTAAAATTCCGAATTTTCCGTGAAGCTGTAGAAATAGAAAAACGTGTAAATTGTTTGAACACCAGAGATGACAGTCACAGACTCCTATCAGGATGGAAACCACTTCTCAGTGGTCGCCATGTCACACCCCTTATAAATACGGCCACGCGAGATTCAGAGCGACGGCAGTCAAAATGTATGCTGCTTTGCTAACCAATCCGAACCCCCTCGTCACCAGACTTGGAGAATACGATGAAGACAGACTGTGGAAACACAAGAGACCCAGGATGATACTCCGAGAAGACCAGGATCAAGATTAATATTTTTATTCCTGTCATTAGGACAGAGATTTCGAGTCAATTCACATGTAGTATTTTTAAGTTCAGACTGTAAAGTCGGTCACGACTTAGGACACTTCTTGTCACAAATATTAATATTTTTCATCAAAGTAAATTCAATTTAGAACATAAGGTTGTAAAATGTAATTATGGTACTTAAATAAACGATTATGACAAAAAAAAATCGGCCTCACACATTCGAGACCAGACCACCGAGGAAGCAGCATTGCCCTGGGAAAGCGGTGAATTCGACGGCAAGCGACTGAAGACGACGAGAGTGAAAAGGACATCGATGGGCAGTGATGTTAGTCCATTAGACACGAAGTTACTCGGACCGCTACTAAGGCGCAGCGCCCAACAGAGGACGGTACGGTGGGATGGAAGCGGATCGTCAGGTTCGAAGACGAATGATGCTCGTTGCAGACGACGAGAGTGAAGATGATATTGGATCTCGATGTCGGAGTAATGGCAGTTACAGACGACGAGTGTGAAAATGGATGTTGGATCTCGAGGTCGGAGTGATGAGCATTGTTCAAGATCGAACCAACCTGGGATGAAGCGAACATACTTTATGTCGACAGAGAATGCCACGGGCAGTCGTCAGGTATGTTTACTTGGTTTCAAAATTAATGCGACGCGAAGCAGAGAGATATACACTTGGGTCTTGAAATATAGACACAAGGAAGGGAATAGGTTCTAGTGCTGACCACAGCACGAGGGTCCCAATCTAAGTGTGAGACTGGAGGTTTAGTAGGCTAATGCCCGGAAACCGAAAGAACAGAGGTGTTTTTAGTGGGTAGGCAATGTTGATATATATTTATATATATATTTATATATATATATATATATATATATATATATATATATATATATATATATATATATATATATATATATATATATATATATATATATATATAGTTATGTAGTCAAAGTACAGCTTATCCATTTTAATGACGTCAATAGAAACCTTGTACTGATTCATCGCTGCTTGCCTATATAAGCCCTCACTAACATAGAACCGTAAGATTAATTAAGTAACTTCCATCTTGTAAACTTCACATTGAATAAATTGTTTTTTTTTAAAAGTAATTCTTAGTGTTGAAAACCAAAATTGGCGACGAGGATGGGATTGTTGCATTAAACCCTTCTGAATAAAATAAGTTCAACAAACAAGATAAATCTTCCGAATCTGGTAAGAAGATTAATCAATGCGTTAACTTGAAAAGTAAGAAGAAAAGTTTAAGTGAATTTTAATTCTTGAGCACAATCCGAACTACAACACAAGCTCAGTTTTATCTCATAGTGATTGTGAATTTGGTAGTACCAGTCCCGAGTTCTACTGACCAGACAAGAATTCAAACAGGGTGCAAAGCAAGGGTAGCGCCGACGACTCCACCTTGGAAGAAACAATCAATGTAAGTTGCAAGTGTTAATTAACTTCCTGTTTTTCCTACGGTTTCCAGCCCCAAAACCTAGACTCCCTATAGCTTACCGTTATAGCAGGTCATTTTATATTAAGTCAAGGGTTAAAAATATAATAAATATTTTCCCAACGAAATTTTTCATAAAATTGAAAATTTTTCAATATTGATTCCCTGATAGAATCAATCGAAAATTTGAATTTAGATTCTCAACGACGAACTAAATCAAATAAAATAATTAATATGGCAGAGAACCATAATTTAATGTTAGCTCGTGAATTTGGAGCATTGTTACCGAAATTTTCCGGTATACAAGCCGAGTTAAATTCATTTTTAAGTGCTTGCGAAGAATATATCGCACAATTCTCAGCGACGGAAGCAATCGTAAAGACGTATTGCGTTGCAGTGATTAAAAGTAAATTAATAGATAAAGCGAACGCGGAATATCGTTCCTCTAACGTACCAAATACATGGCACGCATTTAGACATTTTTTATTGCAGAAATTTGGTGATCATGCGAATTTAGATGTATTAAAGAATAAATTACAATTCTTACGCAGAAAACCAAATCAAGATATTTTAGATTTCATTGAAGAAATCAAAACTCATAAAATTAGAATTAATTACAGAATAGATGCGGAACCTACATTAGATGCTGCATTAAAATTGTTACACAAACAATTGGTCTCGGACTTAGCCAAAAATGTTTTAATTAGTAATGTTGCAATAGAATTGCAAACCTCCTTACTGACGACACCGAATATCACATTCGATTTAGCTATTACAATGGTCGAAAATTATATTTCCCAAAAATCCCAGTTAGATTTAATGCGAACTTGGAAGCATACGAGTGATAGCCAACAAAAGGTATTTCCTTCTCGACCAATTAATGTACAACCTAAAATAATTACGCAAAGACAATTTCCCACTAACAGACAAGTTTTCGGAAATAATAGGTCAGAAATATCAAAAACAAATGTGTTTAAACCTAATAGTAATTATATACCAAAATATAGACCATCCCCTATGTCTACGACTACTGCTAATCCGATAGCACAACAAAGGCAAGTGCAAAATAATAATCAAATACCCAACAGAGCGCCATATAATAGAAATGCGCAAGGATATAATCATTTCCAAAATACAAGACAAATAACTCCTAATTATATATCGGAAGAGATTACTAATTTCGATATAGAGAATAACGAAGAAAATCAATTCGAAGAAAATACTGATTTCAATCACGAAAATAATTCAGATGTTATTGAAGAAATTGAGGAAGTAGATCATGAAAATTTTCAGATAACTGCCTCAGAAATTCCATCGACTTAAATTCACTGAATAATAAACTTAGAAAAAATCATTTACCATATATTGAAATTGAATACCCAAAGTGTAAATTATTATTAGACAGTGGATGTACAGTATGTTTGATCGATCCCAAAATTGCATATAATATTATACCTCATTTGATTTATTCTGAAGATACAGATTTAATTACACCACATGGACATGATGTGAGTCACGAAAAAGTTTCGTTCCCTCTTGATTCTTTTGGATTAAATAAAGAGTACCCCTTTGTACTGTATAAATTTCATACACAATACGAAGGAATAGTTGGTTTTGAATTTCTACAACAAAATAATTTTAAAATTGACTTACAAAATAATTTATTAATTGGAGAAAAATGTAGAATTCCTATTCATTTCCAAAAAGTAATTCCAAGAAGACATTCTTATCCTGTAGATTTGAAACACTTACCAACAAAAATACAAAATCAACTAATTAAAATTTTCAATAATACAGAAAATGCTTTTCAATTACCAGGACAACCACTTAATTTTACATCAAAAATTAAACATAATATTAGAACGAAAGATGAAATTCCCATTCATGCCAAAATTTATAGATATCCCGAGAAACATCGCGAAGAAATCCAAAATCAAATAAAGGATTTATTAGATAAAAATATTATTCGACCTAGTATTTCACCCTGGTCATTTCCAGTAGTCATGGTTAAGAAAAAACAAGACCAATCTGGTAAAGAAAAATGGCGTATGGCCATTGATTACAGACAATTAAATGAGAAAACTATCGATGATAAATACCCGATCCCTCAGATAGATGCCATTTTAGATAAGCTAAAAGGAGCTAAATACTTTTCAGCTTTGGACTTAGCATCAGGTTTTCACCAAATTCAGTTAGATGAACAAAGTATAGAAAAATCTGCTTTTACTGTTGACAATGGGCACTATGAGTTCCTCAGGATGCCATTTGGGTTAAAATGCGCCCCAAATACGTTTCAACGTTTAATGAATAACATTTTGCAAAATTTTATAGGAAAAAATTGTTATGTCTACATGGACGATATAATAATATTCTCAAAATCTATAGAATCCCATTTAGCGGATATACATAATATTTTAGAGACACTACAAAAAGAGAATCTGAAAATACAGCTAGATAAATCTAGTTTTTTCAAATCAGAAATAGAATTTCTAGGACATGTTATTACTCCAGAAGGTGTCAAACCTAACCCGAAAAAGATCGAAATAATCGAAAAATTCCCATTACCACAAACTTACAAGGAAATAAAATCTTATTTAGGAATGTTAAGTTATTATCGTAAGTTCATTCCAAATTTTGCTAAAGTCACAAAACCTATGACAAAATATCTTAAGAAAGATGCCAAAATAGATACCACGGATTTAGAGTATAAAGAAGCATTTTTAACTTCGAAAAATTTATTGATAAATCACCCAATATTAATTTATCCTGATTTCTCCAAAACCTTCAATTTAACTACGGATGCGTCAAATTACGCTATTGGAGCAATTTTATCACAAGGTACTGTGCCTAGCTCAGATTTACCTATAGCTTACGCAAGTAAAACATTAACAGATCCCGAAACAAAATATTCAACAATTGAGAAAGAATTACTAGCCATAGTATGGGCAACAAAACATTTCAGACCATATTTATATGGTACAAAATTCATTATTTTTACGGACCATAAACCTTTGGTTTGGTTGAATTCATTGAAAGAGCCTAATTCCCGACTCATGCGATGGAAATTAAAACTCGAAGAATTTAATTACGAGATCAAATTCAAACCAGGCACGAGAAATAACGCAGATTATTTGTCCCGTTTAAAAATAGATAGAGATAAAGCCTCATCTTCGAAGGACAGCAATAAACAAAAGGAAGCACTTAAGATAAGCGCATTGAATGAGTCAAGCGAAATTAATATGTTAGATGATGAAATAGATTCTTTGTTTCCGAATATAGATATGGACGAGATAGATATGGATATAACTGCTGAAGAATTAGATGAAATCATCAAAGACCTTGAGAACGACGACGAAACAATACATAGTAGCTTCGAAAACCCAATTATAGAATTGCCCTATACGGAGCGACCTTTAAATCATTATAGAAATCAAATAATATTTGTAAAAACCTCAAATGTGTATGTCGTACAAAAATCGAAATTATTCAAGAATCGTAATAGACTTATGGTCTCAATAAATGAGGAAAATGATTTTACAAAATTTATTAAAGAATATTTAATACACGGAAAATCATATTGTTTATTTTTTAAGCATGACGAACTAAAAATTCCGTTCATACGAATTCTACAAAATAATTTCAAGGCTAAATCATTCGAATTAAAAATCTCAAATGTTTTTCTAGAAGATATAGAACAAGAAAGCGATCAACTAGAAAAAATAGAACTTTATCACATATCAAAATCTGGACATCGCGGAATTAAAGAAAACACTCAAGCTTTGAAAAGAAAATTTTATTGGCCTCAATTGGACACAGCTGTTCAAAAATATATAAATGCCTGCGAAATATGTCAGAAAAATAAATACGAACGCACACCTACTAAATTGATATTCAAGAGCACACCAGTGGGCTCAAAACCCTTTTCTCATTTGTACGTAGATACTTTCAAAGTTGATAATACTACTTGTTTAACAATTATTGATTCATTTTCAAAATTTACACAATGTTACCCTTTGCTGCATAAAACAGCTAACGAAGTAATGGATAAATTAATTCTTTTCATGAGTAATAATGGAGTACCTGAACGTATTACCTGCGACAACGGTACTGAATTCAAAAATAAAACAATACAAGATTTTTGTGATACTCACAAAATAATATTACATTATATAACTAACTTAAATCCCAACTCAAATTCTCCAGTCGAGAGATTTCATTCTACGTTAATCGAACAGTTGAGATGTCTCTCTACAGAAAAAATTCCATTAACGTCACGAATCAATAGAGCTATTATGACGTATAATAATTCTATACATTCAAATTTAGAATATACTCCAATGCAAATTATTAAAGGCGATCTAAATTATTCTATCCCTTTAGAAAAAACAACGCAAGAAATAGTATCAGACTATGTACAGACATATCGTGAAAACATGGAAGAAATATTTAAAGTAGTAAATAATGCTAAAGACAAAAACGAAGCAAATATTGAGAAGTTAAATAAGAATAGACAGGATCAAAAAGATTTACAGGAAAATGAAGATGCTTATTTAAAACAACCATTTCAATCTAAATTGAAAGAACCTTATAAGAAAATACCTATAAATATCATTAGTGATATTATAATCAAAAATCCTCAAAATAAGCATGTTTATCATAAAAATAGAATAAAACAAAGAAAACACTAATTAGTTTTCATAATTTTCAGATGACCCCTGTATCCTTCATCCTTTTATTTATATTGGTTAAAGTTCATACATTCTCTGTTCAAGAGATTTCGCATAATTTAATACCTATACATTTAGGCAAAATTTATGTAGCCGATCATGCTAAATATTTACTGTTTCATTATGATATATCGGGAATACCCGAATTAATTAGAATCCAAAAAGAAATAATTAAAGAAAGCATAAACACGACGTATACTGTTCCTGTGTACCAATATCTGGTTATGGCTAATACTTCGGTCAATAGAAATGAGCAAACTTTTAATAATATAATCACACAGAAAATACGTTCGCGAAAAGGATTATTGAATATTGGAGGATCCACTTTTAAATTTTTATTTGGTACTTTAGACGCGGACGATGAATTAATATATCAAAAATATTTTGAAGCAATTAAAAAGAATGAGAACATTTTGAAAGCTAATCAGCAGAAAATACTGCGAATAGTATCCGATACTCAAACGAAATATGTGAATACTATTAATTTTTTAATTAAGAAAACTGAACAGTTAAAGGTAGCTAACGATTTAAGTTTAAAACTTAATCTAATAATTCTCCATTCACACGAGATAGCAATAATATTATCAGAAATTGAAAATGCCATCAGTTTTGCACGTTTGCACCTCTTACATGAAAATATTCTACCTCTGTCGAAATTTAATGAAGTAATAAAGAAAGAAAAAATGTTACCATTCTCTCATTTAACAGACTATTATGCTGTATGCGTAACAAAAGTTTTTATTAAGGGTTTCAATATTTTATTTAGCATAACCATACCAATTTTTAAGAATGATAAATATGACCTGTTTAGATTGTATAACATACCTTTCCGAAATACCAGAATTCCTAACCTTAATTCCTATGGGTTAACACGCAACGAAGAGATTGTATGGAATACCGAGGTCATTCAACAAGTCGAAGACTTCTACATCTGTAAACAGGAATACCTGAAGAAACCCCCTGAATGTGTCCGAATGGTTCTAAAAACCCTGCAAGAACATTGTAATCGCAGTTCGGTTGAGCCTCAAGAAGATTTATTCGAAATGGAAAATGGAATTATCATTTCCATTAACAATGAAATGATACAAGAAGAATGCGAAAGTGGTTCATTCTCTCATAAAATCCCTAAATTATCTCAGATTACATCAGAATGTATAATTACTGATGGATTTAAGAGAATACACCCCCGAGAAGTTTTCAACACCTATGCTCAGGTCTATCTTGCGCCACTGGAAGCGAATTGGACCTATACAACAAATTGGAAGAATATCCAAGAAGAAGACATCCCCAAACTGGACGACCTATACCAATGGGCTCCACATCCTACAACTATAAGTTTCATAACAATTGTATTTGTAATCTTTATTATTATTGTAGTGATTATAATTTTTTATAGAATTTTCTTGAAGATTCGTCACCTTAAAATTAAGGATAACGAACTTTCTTTAAATGGGGAGGAGTTATGTAGTCAAAGTACAGCTTATCCATTTTAATGACGTCAATAGTAACCTTGTACTGATTCATCGCTGCTTGCCTATATAAGCCCTCACTAACATAGAACCGTAAGATTAATTAAGTAACTTCCATCTTGTAAACTTCACATCGAATAAATTGTTTTTTTTTAAAAGTAATTCTTAGTGTTGAAAACCAAAATTATATATATATATATATATATATATATATATATATATATATATATATATATATATATATATATATATATATATATATATATATATATATATATATATATATATATATATATATTTATATATATATATATATATATATATATATATATATATATATATATATATATATATATATATATATATATATATATGCAACTATTGAATCCCACACAGGCCGGGTTCGCAACCGGTATCGCTTTTGAACTTTTCACCTCGATAAAAAAAAACGGCTCGTCAGTTGACTTTGAAGAGTAGGCAGGTTGAGACTTCAGAGTTGACAGGAAGCAGTACGGTTAGTGGAGTAGGCAGGTTGAGACACTGTTCATATGACATTTATGAAATTTGGCAGATATAAACAGTCGAAACTGATGTTTATATTTATTATAAAATGACTTCCGTCTTTTCTGTCATCTAGTGTCACGTGACCCAAGAATAATTTTTTTAAATAGGACAACCGTATAATATTACAATTTTTGATATATCATTCAGAAACAAATTCAACGGTACCACATTGTTTGCCTTTCATCAAAGGAAATTTCTTCGAGTAATTCTGGTAGAATATTTCGAAGAAAATCAAAGTATCTTTGCCCCGTTAATGTTCCTTCTTAAAAATAGGGACCAATCAACCGACCGTTAAATAAACCGCACCAAACATCGATTTCCCATAGAGTTTGAAAATTGTTTTCGCGCATCCACTTTGGATTCTCCTGCGACCAATAATCACAATTATGGCGATTAATTAACAATACCATTGTTATGAAATCTACTTTCATCACTCCATAATATTTTTTATGAGAAAGAGGGGTCATCATTACTTCGTACTAAAATTTCAGCAATAAAATTGATTCTCCTTTCAGGATCTGCAGGAACTAATCCTTGTGTTAAATGTATTTTATAAGGATGGTATTTGTGATTTTTTAATACTCTTTGTATAGAACTTCTACTTATTTGTAATTCTTGTTCAAGAAATCGTATTGAAGTGTGTGGATTTACCTGAAGATAAGCCAAAATATTTATCACATTGTCATCTGTCTGAACGTTCTTTTGACGAGGAACTTGATTTTAACCACTTGGAAAAGAACCAGTTCTTAGCTTTCGTTCGACATAGACAAAAGTATTTTTACTTGGAGTTATTCTATGAGGAAAACAATTTCTGTACGAACCTTGAGCATGAGTTTTGTTTTTTCCCCATTCTCCATAAATAAGTAGCCTGTCAACATATTCATCGTGAGTAAAAATTGAAGGTATCATATATCTTTACAAGATTATGACTAATAATTAATGACAGTTCTTGAATGAACTTCACCTAACAATAATGAATGACAACCTATGTTGTTCCTACTATAGTTATTTGTTTCATAGCCACCTAAATTATTTAGTGCCAAATCTTGCTTCAATAAATTTAGTAAAACTAAAGAGCCCTTATTATCATTACTACACAATACATGAAGTGTGGTACTGTTGAATTTGTTTTTGAATGATATATCAAAAATTGTAATATTATACCGGTTGTCCCATTTAAAACAATTATGTTTGGGTCACGTGACCCGAAATGACAGGAAAAACGGAAGTCATTTTATGATAAATAGAAACATCAGTTTCGACTGTTTAAATCTGCCAAATTTCATAAATGTCATATGAACAGTTTTCGAGAAATTGGACTGTCAAAACGTCGTGGGACATCCTGTATATATCTATATAAATTTATATATATATATATATATATATATATATATATATATATATATATATATATATATATATATATATATATATATATATATGGGGTTATGTCGTCATCTTAACACTTTCTCTCCGAAAATAAGCTAAAAAGTTGTAAGCATTGCAAGAAAAAGGTTGTTTCTTCGCTTGATTGTGAGAAGTGTTACCACAAAAGTTGTGCGTTTCAAGCGAAAGTCGCAAATAAAGGCGATATCG
This sequence comes from Cynegetis impunctata, assembly GCA_030704885.1. Classification (NCBI taxonomy): domain Eukaryota; kingdom Metazoa; phylum Arthropoda; class Insecta; order Coleoptera; family Coccinellidae; genus Cynegetis; species Cynegetis impunctata. Next base: position 370,991 of record JARQZK010000744.1, read on the forward strand.
TTAATTGTTTGGAAAGCAACGAGAAAAGTGAGGTTAACTCAAATACATGCTCTGAAAAAGACGAAATGGGAGAAAATCGAAATAAAGTCATTGTGCAAGAGGCATTACAAGAAGTTCTCATAAATCACCGGAATGATATAGAAAGAGAGATTACTCCTTTGAAAAATTCCGTCCAACACATGTCAGACGTGTTCGACGAACAATCAGATATGTTAAGGGAACTGTTGAAGGAATTAAAACAACTACGAGGGGAAAATGAAGATCTGAAGAAGAGAGTACGAAAATTGGAAGCCGAAAATGATGAGAGCAGAGGAAAAAAATGAATAACATAATAGTGGTAGGCATACCGAAACAGGATGATAAAACAACCAGCAATATCATCATGCTTGTTGCAGAGTCAGTTGAATCACCTATCAATGAAGATGATATTATTGAGTGCTTTCGTGTAAGCAAAGGGGAAGATGATCCTATATTGGTGAAATTGTCCAAGAATGAAACGAAAAAGAAATTACTTTATGCGATAAGAATGCAAAGATCTCTTTATCATTATTTATATTCATAAAAATTTGAGGTATTATTCGTTGAGTTCCTAAATGATTCTTAACTTCTTCTAATTCTTTTTCATATTTCTCTTTTAACATTCTTATATTATTATTAAAATTCAGTAATTTCTCTTCTTCTATATTTATTATTCTATTTTGACACTTATCTACAGATTCCATGCATTTTTCTCCCATACATATCATTAATTCATTCTGTTTTTCTATCTCTATCCTTAATTTACATTCATTCTGTTCTAATTTCCTATCTTGTATTAATAATTTATCGTCTATCTCATTAATATGTATATTTATTTTCTCATTCACATATTCTGTCATATCTTGTTTAACCATATTCAATTTTTCATCCATGCTTTCAAATCTTTGATTCATATTTTCTAGTTTATCATTCATAACTTCAAATATTTTATCTTGTTTTTCAAATTTATCATTCATACTCATTTTCATATCATTCATATTTTCATTCATACCCTTTTTCATATCATTTATATTTTCATTCATCTTCATTATAAAAGCCATAATTTCTGAACTTGAATCCTCTGATTTTTTAACTTTTTTCTGTTTTTCCTCTGAATCTACTCTTATAAATATCTCATTTTCTTTTTCTACATTCTCCCCTTCATTATTTCCTACACATTCATCCAAATTTTCATTAATTTGCTCTACACTAATATTTGTTTCTAACTCATTCTCATTCACCCTCTCTTCACCTTTTTTATTTCTTGATACCATGTTACTAGTCATCTTTATATTTATGTTCTACTTTAATACAATTCAAAAAAAAATTATTTACTTTACAAATATATTTTCTCCTCTTCTGAGCCTCACGTTGGTTGCGCCAATTATTATGAATTTTACTTTATATAGCTTATTTTGTGAATTCTATTATTATAATTATTTTTATTTGATTGCCTTTGAAATTCAATAATATTCAATTTTATTGTAAAAATTTAAATTTACTTTAACTTTTCTTTTAATATTGACTCTACAAATCTCATGGAAGGTTCTCTTTCTTTTAATTGACTCTAATTAATTGAAAACTTCAATAATTCAAAAAATTTAACATTTATTAACATAAATAATTCATACACAAATTCAGTTCAATTGTTAATACTAATAATAATAACTCTTCCTAAATTTACTATGGTACCTTTATATTTTTCCCCATTTTATTTTAATGTATTTGCAAATATCAAATAGTCAAATTGGCCAATAAAATGTTATAAAAACTCACGATTTCTTCAAATTCACTGATGGTTACTTTATATTCCAAATGAGTCTGATTGTTCTTTCTTCTTCTTTTCACCTCCTTCTGTAACTGATTGTTGAATTCTGGTATACTGGCACTTCTCTCTCTCTCTTATTCTTCTCTTAACCTCATTGATTTCTATTGTATTAGAAATTCACCACCAGATTTCACAATACTATCACTTATTATAACAATTTCTTCACAGAATTTAGGTATTTACTTTTATATTACACTTATATCAATGATTTTTATAATTTTGTACTTTCAGCTATCAATATAATCTCAATTTTTCAATATGGATGATAAAAACAAAAGAATCTGGATATCAAACCGACAATGGTTTTCTCTTGAATGCAAATTAAGAACTGGCTAAAGCCGAAAGTTATGCATCCTTATATCAACTCGTTTATTTTTCAAATATCAAATTACCTGGTCTTTATTATTCTAGAATGTATGCATTTCCTTTTTGGAAGTTTTACTCTTATTTAAAATATTATACTAACAGGTATTGTATATTTTTTATATCATTCTATTCAATTAAATATACAATAATTTTGGAAATTGATTATTTCAATAATAACAGCTTCTTTATGATAATTTAAAATTTTTCAAACTCAGTACTTTAACTTGATTATTTTAAATAATTAAATGACATTTGATTAGTTTTTTAACAAATTTGTAAATAAAACATATATTTTGAACTGAAATCATTTAGTTAATCTCATCTACAGAATATTCTGAACATTTCGTACTCAAAATTTCAATATTCTGTTCATTAATTAATTTATTATTTATCATTGAACAATTTGACATTTCAATATATATAATGTTTAATTCTAACTTGAAATTCTTCTTTATTACATTATTCTACTTCAATTTTCTATTTAAAACAGTTAACTAATCTCTTCTAATACCTTCATATATGATTACTACCTTCAATGACTTGAAATTAACTTATTATCTGTTATTCAAATTTATCTGATTCTACGATACATAGAATTTCCATAATTATATGTATTCTACATAATTTAAGTCTTTAAACTTGAATTAATTTCTTCTATTTACTCTTTACAAAAATTTTATTACTTATATTCTCCTATATTTCTGATATTTCATGAATTTCTATTGAATTACTTGATATTTATTTCCAACGATTAATGACATTTTAAGTTTCGGACATCCTACAAGGTTTTTCATATATTATTGATTTTAAAAGTTATTCTTGATCATTTATAATTCATACATTTACATTTATCATCATTGTGATTCAGTTTTACTTATCTAAATTCACATTAATTGAATTTTAAATAATACCATTATATTAATTAACAATTTACATATTTCTTCCTTCTCATATGTTCAAGTTTTATCATTGATTAGATATACATATATCTTATAATCACCTATCATTTACTATTATCTATTTTAAATTCATTGAAGTTTTCCTTTCCTTGATCAATAGCATTTAATATTGTACCATATATTTTAATTCTAATATTGCAAATAAACAAACCATAGCAATATATATATATATATATATATATATATATATATATATATATATATATATATATATATATATATATATATATATATATATATATATATATATATATATATATATATATATATATAAGTTAAGTTCTTTGGAAAGTTTCACAATTACTTGTATGTTTCTAATTGATATTTCGAAAATAAATAACTCCATTCTTTCCAGATATCCTTTCTAACCGATTGAAGAGGAAGAACCAAGAAAACATTGAAATCATAACTCTACTGAAGTAGGCTGTAGCAAGATAGAAAATAAGTGATCTCTTATTTCATAATATCCGTGGCAATTTTTGTGATTTTATGCATATTATATTATATATTATATATATAATTTTTTATTTCAAAATAAAACTAAAATATATTTATCAATACTGTATTCGTAAGTATAGTATGCTCACAGTTCACCTTAAATAACTAAAAATATGTATATAATATTTCGACTTATCAATATTGTTATGAAAAACTGAACAGTCTTGTCTGCACTAACAAATGTGCTAAAGTGTGAACAGTAATTTCAGAAAATTGTTTTACTCTTGCTCGATTAGTTGGTCCAGCCATAGATTTCAGTAAATAAAATAAGTTTGGCTGAAACTAAGATAACCTGGATTAGCTCAAATAGATTCAAAAAAGGTGGAAAGAAATGACATACTATAGTTTACGGGTTATAATTGCTTTGAAAGTTCGATATTAGTCAGTCCTACTCGAAGTTGAGTTATCAAATCAGAACTTATAGTACAAGAGCCAGCTTCACATATTTCACGGTAACTGAAATTTTGTCCAGCGAGACTGCTATACCAATGCAATCAAGCAATGGATACTAGTTAATCCCGGTCACGTTAGGTTTAGGGTCCCTCAGGTGGGACAGGTATGAAAATAAGATGAATTTTAAAATCATTTTACGCAGCTGCGATTTTGATATATCATAATATACCTCCCCTAGAACTGAAAAATAATAATGGCTGCCAATTTCAGAGGTTGAAACGTCGAAGCAGACTCCTTTCAAAATTCGAAAAAAAAAAATTTTAAGTATTTCAGGACTTCTGAAATTTATATATTTTATTTATCGAACTACTTTGAGCTTTAAATAAACATTCCTGCCATTTTTTCCGATTGCAAATATACGGCTGACATCAAAATCTTACCTGCAGCTCGTGTATAAAAAACAATCATGTAGTATCGTGAGAATAGAAGTATTGACACATAATACGGTGAATAGAAGTTTTCATTTCATTTATTGATTATTATTTTTTATTATATAGGCATGTTATTTTAGTGAGTAGAGTAATGACTTCGGACATACCTTATGTTCAATATTTTCATCTCAATATTTAGAATAAACTAGTGAGAGGCTCCATCGCCCATTGAATAAATCCATGAAAAATATAGATCGATGAAAATACAGATTCCCGAACTTTGATGCTTGCTACAACACTGTCTGCCCTACGCCTATGTCGAGACCAGCGCGCCATCTGCTCGCTGTCAATCTCGAGTTCGTGCGGAAATACTACGACCTCATTGGGCCTCGTTGCGCCGAAACTTCTCGATAGAATTTAACAAGTCCAACTGTCGGCTCGAAAGGCGGTCACGTGAATTCGAGTGCTATTGACGCGAAAATGGTTCTTAAGCGTCGGGAATGCTGCCGTTTTCGCGAATTCCGGAGAACCGCCAAACTTTAAATGTTCTATATCGAAAATCGGCGTCGCGGTCGGGAACGGGACCTAGCCTAAGCACTACAAAAAGTTTCGAGGCGATCGATGGGGTCCTTCGGTCCCCGCGATTCGACGCCGATCTCCTTATCTCGGCTTTATAAGTTCGCAAAAATGCGGCCTCGGGCTGCTTTTTAGGTGGTCTGTAGCGACTCGAACACGACGCTCTAGCCTGACACCCTGATTACTATTCAGGAATTTGTCACTGAAGTAACAGCGTACAAAAGATTTCGACCGCTGGTCGCCGGCCGGACGTGGCGAAGGGTCGCAGGTAGTGAGATGAGGACAGTTCGTTTCGTGAGCGCATTGAGAAAACATCTATTTCATTTATTCGTACATTTCATTTATTCACCATTCCAAATATAACGTGTGTTGTAAATAGATTAATATATTCCGTTAAATTGTAGTTAATTAATCCCAACAAAGTGGTGACCCCGACGTGATCATAGTGATAAGTGTATTTTAGTGAATATATAATATATTACATCATGCCTGGCTCAGATACCGAAGCGCCGTCGATAGTCAGCCGCGTCGCGATACGCGTACCACCGTTTTGGCCAGCTGATCCGTTTTTGTGGTTCTCTCAAATAGAAGGACAATTTCTCATCCACAATATTACGCGAGACAAAACCAAATACGGCTACGTCATCGGAAATCTGGAAGCACGTTACGCCGCCGAAGTGAAGGACGTGATCATTGCACCTCCAGCTGAAGGGAAATATGAGAAACTGAAAACGGAACTTATCTCTCGACTCTCTGCCTCTCAAGAACAAAAGACAAGGCAGTTGCTGGAGGGAGAAGAACTCGGCGATCGGAAACCATCACAATTCCTTCGCCGCTTGAGGGACCTCGGTGGTGACACGATTACTGACGCATTACTACGTACCTTATGGATAGGACGCCTCCAAAGTACGTGGCAGGCCATCCTAGCTACGCAAGCAGATGCTCCGCTTGATGCTGCTGCAAAATTGGCGGATAAAGTTCTGGAAGTTTCACCACAGCAACACATCGCTGCCGCCGTTGGACCAAGCAGTGTTGGACCAAGCAGTGCATCACCATCAGGTTCAACTGATGTATTCAAAACAATAATGGCGAAAATGGAAGAACTGCAGCTACAAATATAAGAGCTTCAAAAACCATCAACTGCTCGATCCAGGCATTCACCAAGTCATGAACAACGTCGGCGCTCTAAATCACGCCATCGCGAAAGTTCTTCAGGTCGTCGGTCAACCTGCTGGTACCACGGGACATTTGGCGCAGAGGCTCAAAAATGCACATCACCGTGCGATTATGCTTCGGGAAACTCCAGCGGCGATCGTTAAATTCGGCGGATAACGATTGCAGCTCCGGAAGTTCACGCCGACTTTCAGTTATGGACCGTTATTCAAAAAAACAATTTTTGATAGACACAGGTGCGGACGTGTGCGTTTTTCCGCGAAAATACGTTAGTGGTGTACGACAACGCAGTAACTTTGAACTGACTGCAGCAAACGGGACTCCCATCGTAACCTACGGGTTCATAACGCTTCAGCTCAATTTTAGTCTTCGGCGTGAGTTCGTGTGGCGATTCATAATAGCAGACGTCGCGAAACCTATTGTTGGTGTAGACTTTTCAGCACACTATGGACTTCTAGTGGACATAAAAAACGCACTCTTAGTGGACAGTGATACGTCGTGCTCGGTGGGAGGCTCCACTACCTCCAAATTGTGCGGCGAAGTGAAAATCGTCACGGTGTCGGGTAAGTACGGACAATTATTGGCTTTATTTCCGAAAATAACAAAAACATCCGGCTTATATTCACAAACTGTGAAGCACTCGACCCGTCACCATATAAAAACCACTCCAGGCCCACCGGTAGCTGCCAGACCCAGACGTTTAGCTCCAGACCGTCACGAAGCCGCCCTCAGGGAGTTCAAGAGCATGTTAGAGCTGGGAGTAGTCAGACGCTCAGATAGCCCATGGTCATCTCCGTTGGTGATGGTGCCCAAGAAAGACGCTGGGAGCTGGCGAACCTGTGGTGACTACCGAGCGCTCAATGCTCGCACCATTCCGGATAGATACCCGGTGCCTCACATTGCCTCCACCATAGATCTCGTGCGTGCTTATCATCAAATACCGGTACACCCAGAAGATGTCCCCAAAACAGCGATAACAACACCGTTTGGGCTGTTTGAGTTCCCGTTCATGGCAATGGGACTACGTAACGCTGCACAAACGTTTCAGCGCTTCATGGATGAGTTGCTACTAGGGTTGGATTTCGCATATACTTATATTGACGATATACTGATAGCCTCAACCTCAGAAGAAGAACACGAAGAACATCTTCGCCAGTTGTTCAGTCGTCTTAACGAAGCCGGAGTACTCATCAATCCGACGAAGTGTCAAAGAAGTTTCCTTCCTGGGTCATACCATATCCTCAACTGGGATCAAGCCTTTGCAAAGTAAAGTACGCGCCATCGAGGATTTCCAGCAGCCGCAAACATATCAGCAATTGTGTCGTTTCTTGGGAATGTTCAATTTTTATAGACGATTCGTGGGAAATGCAGCAGCGATTCAAGCTCCTCTCAACAAGCTACTCCAAGGACATAACACAAAGGGAAAGCAACCTGTATCGTGGACTACGGAGGCCGTCAATGCTTTTGAGTCTTGCAAGCGCGTCCTAGCTGACGCTACAGTCCTTGCTCACCCAAGTCCAAGTGCACCGCTTGCCATCTTCACGGACGCCTCCGCTACATCAATGGGTGCAGTGTTGCAACAGCGAATGCAAAATGGATGGCAGCCGTTGTCATTCTTCTCACGGAAATTCAGCCCTACTCAGGCAAAATATAGTGCTTACGACCGCGAGCTTTTAGCCATCTACGAAGCTATTAAATATTTCAACCACATGGTGGAAGGTCGACAATTCTCCATATTCACAGACCATAAACCGCTTTCGTTCGCATTTCGCCAGAAGCCCGACAAATGTTCGCCAAGACAGTTTCGACACCTAGAGTACATCAGACAATTCTCGACGGACATACTGTCTCGGGTGGATGGGATCACAAACACCATCGACTATTCAGCTCTTGCCAAATCTCAGAACAATGATCCTGAGCTGGCAAATCTAATGCAAGACACTTCATCGGGGCTACAGCTCAAGAAAATCATAATCCCCACCACGGAAGAAGAAATCGCATGCGACATATCCAACAACGCGGTGAGGCCATTTGTGACCAAATCCTTCCGGCACAATGCATTTTCATCCGTGCACGGCCTCGCACATCCCAGCATCAGAACCACGATGAAGATGGTTGCACAACGTTTTGTGTGGCCATCCATGAGGAAAGACTGCCGAACGTGGGCTAGAAACTGCATCGCCTGCCAACGCAACAAAATAACACGACACACAAAAGCACCACTAGGTCAGTTCTCAGAGCCAAGTGAGAGATTCAAACACATCCACATGGATATCATTGGACCGCTCCCAATCTGCAACGGATACCGATACTGCCTGACCATAGTGGACAGGTTCACCAGATGGCCGGAAGTCGTTCCGTTGGAGAATATCGAAGCATTCACCGTAGCAGAAGCTCTAGTTCATACGTGGATCAGCCGATTCGGGACTCCAGCTCAAATAACAACCGACCAAGGTCGTCAGTTCGAGAGTTTCCTGTTTAAGGAACCTAGCGCGATTTTGGGATCCGAACATATCCGAACTACAAGTTACCACCCTCAAGCAAATGGAATGGTGGAACGACTACACCGGCAGCTGAAGGCAGCAATCCGATGCCATGAAAGCGACAACTGGATCAACAGTTTGCCCCTAGTGCTACTCGGACTGCGCGCGGCGTGGAGAGAAGATCTGCTGAACTGGTATTTGGGGAAAACTTCTTTTTTATATAATATTAACGTACAAATGGCTTTACTACTAATTCTCGTATATTTGACAATTGCCGTTAATGTTCAAATCGTTGACCTGACGATGATTCTGTATACAGCGAAACTAGTTGTACGTTGAGATATAATTTGAGAATTTTCATGTCATAGTGCGCGCGTGGGTCATCGAATTGGTCGCGGAATCTTTTCTCGCTAGTAAGTCTTAAAAGGGCGATCTCGAAAATTTTGTTTCGATATTTTCAAATAGGACCACTATAGTCGCGTCAATGATGCCGTAAAACAGGCATACTTCGAAAGTCTTCAGAAACAGCACCGATACTGATAATTATTTTTTTTAATTTCGATTTCTTTATATTATTGAAAATCAGAAATCTTTCAGAGGAGGGAAATAATTATTTTTATTGTTCAAACAATATGTATGTAATTTATATAAGAAAATTATTTCTCAGCTTCATCATTTTTCTATTATTGAATATATTGAATAATAGGAAAATTTATTATTTATGATTAAATAATAGAATAATTTCTTATTTATTATTAATTTTTTTTCATTTATTGTTCAATTTTTACTAATAATTTGCCTATTGAAAACTTTATCTTCATCAGGTGGTGGGTGATTATCGCAGTCACTTTACTGCATACAATCCAGGCGGGTGAGCAATGTAAACCAATTTTTCTGCAGCCACACACCGAACCGCATTCCGTTTTTCAAGAGCAAAATATAAATTTTCAAACGTTCTTCGGTGCTGCAGGTTGTGTCATTGTAATTGCTTTCAAGTAATGATCTATTTGCCAACCCCAATTTTCGGGAGGTATTGAAGCATTATTTTTTCATTGTTGAACTTGAAGGTAAATTCTCTCAATATGTTGTTTTGCTGCATCCTATGATGGAGGTACAGAGTACGCTTGTCTTTTGAAGCTAATGTTATAAAATGCTTGTATCGCAGTTCGTTCAAGCTATTGGCAGTTTTAGCACATAAATGGTGAGAATACAATAAATACCTCCATCAAAGTATTTTATTCACGTTGTTCTTGAACTATGAAAGTTTCAGCTGCTGCACGTACTTCCTGATCACTATTAAAAATTTTGAATAAAACTTCTTTTCCTTTATTATGAAAAGCAGTTGTATCACATCCAGTGAATGCATGAATGAAAAAGAGATGATTTTTGGTAATATTTGAATATTTCATTCACATGATTTCTGTAGAGTATACTCGTAAGACATTATTTTTGACTGGTTTCAAGGAAAATATTTCTTTATGATCAGGTGCTGAAGCCATCAATATCATTAACACATCAATGTCCTCTGCTACAACAACTACATTCATGGAAGGAACTATCAAGAGCTGATTGTACAATTAAAACATGACTTTTTGCTTTACTTAACTCAATATTATTTTCGGCAAACTTTTTGCAGAGAAGATTGGAAAACCTATTTTTATTTGTACTATTTCCTACAAATTTCTCTTTAGTTGTATTAAAAGGCATGTCTCCTTCAAAAAAATAATCGATTGAAGTATTACTTTTATATCTACTATTTCTCTCAGACGCTTTAGTTCCATTATTATTGTATCCATCAAAAACAACTTTAACGTTGGTACCATAGTTATTACGTAAATATCTGGTATACTGTTGAAAAATATCAATAAACTTTGTGTTTTGTTTCAACAATCTGATCGGTAATAAATATGGTAAATCGTTAGAGGAAAATCAGAGGAGAAGGACTGATATTAAATTCTCTTCCCTTTGAGAATTTCCTTGGCTGGAACCTCGTTTATCTTCCGGTATCTTCCGGTTCAAAGGGGCACTCAAATCTCCCGTCTTATTCACCGTCACAACTCCTCGAGGAGGTAAAACACATTTAATTCGTTAAAAAAAGGTCGGTAACTTTTCGTCCGCGTTCGAACTCGTTCATCTCATTGATAATTATCTCTGCGTTCTCTTCGGTCACATATGGAAAGGAGGAAGGGAAATACGAACCAAAAAAATTATCGATACCAGTGTCAAACAATTGATACTGAACACTTTGTATTTTTTCCCTTTTCAATCTGTGAAGTGACATACTACCATTAACTGATGCTAAACGAGGATAAGAAAGGAGGAGGCTAAGGCCCACAGAGGAATGTAAGGCCACGCATGGATGGATTAACATCCGTTTCACATTGTTCAAAAATATCATATAGCGTTGATTTCGTCGTTTTACTTATTCCAACAATTGTTTTCGAATAAAACCGCGCAAAAACTTATTTTTTTTTATATATTATTATATATTATTGTTTAAACAATTAAAATAAATATTTCTCCCTCTACAAGGTTTCTGATTTCAAATAATAATAAAAATAGAAAATTTTTCTACCGAAAAGCTCTATTGACGCGACTACCATAGAACATTTAGAAATTGGAAAAAAGTCAGTTTTCCAGTTGTTTTTCAAAACTTTGACTGCTACATAACGCGAAGATTTTGTTTTAAACGGCATTCTATTCCGTGGGCCCTTTACTTGTTAGAAAGAAATATATGTTTGCTATAAACTTCAATTGAACCACTGTTTGAGCGAAATTTCATCTGTTTTCAAAATCCTCTCAAATCTACAGTTTTCACAATAATTGTTTTTATAATACCTGATATTTTTCATATGTTTTGTTGATATCGATATCATATGGCTATCCGAAGCAGATAATTTTTTCAAAATTCGCTAGATTCAGTTAACTGTTACATTTTTCTCGAAATTTCAATTTGCTGGAAATTTCATGACGCTTTGTTAAATCTCTAAGAAACCCGGAACTTTTGAACTTTGGTATAAAGCTTATATTCGAGTTATAAATTTGCAAAACATCCTGAAAATTACTACGTAATCCACAGTCAACTCATTCATGTTCATATTTTCAGGGAAGTTAAATGGTAATTATTAAAGCAAATTAAAAAATTATTTGCAACTTGTCATGAATCAAGTAAGTATACGTGAAGGACTTGAAGTTACGTTGGAGGGAACAGTGATGCGACATTGCATAAGATCACCACCTGAGTAACAACTCCATTTGAAATATACCAATATGTTTAAAGTGAAGTAAATACGGTAAATTGCATGGTTCTAATTTTCATAAAATCCTAATCAATAACAGTATAACAGAAAAGTTATATACGATATTTTCACAGCAATATGGATAGCCATTACAGACATTCAGAAAGATCAAACAACCGCCAAAACAATTGAGAACAATTTAATTAATCATTCTCTTAAATATATTAAAAACAATATTCCAAAAGTGAGTGACATCCAAAAAAAAATTATGAACAAATATTTTCAAAATATTCCAAAATAATCGCTAGCTTAATATCTTTTAATACTCAATTGTAATGTTGAAATCTAAGATTGAATTGCTATAAAAATTACTATTTGACTAGATAATCATAATTGTGTGCGCTGAAATGATATTTTGAATAAATCGCAATGCAAGTTTTGAAATGTTCGAAAATTTATAAATCGGATCCAAGCTAGATACCACAGTTGAGTTTTTGCGGATCAAAGGAACTTTCCTGAAAATTTCAAACAAATCGAGGTTCCGAGATAAAAGTAAAAGTTATCTACATCTAGTGATTTTTGAAAAATCGATCTGATCTGGATGGCCTGATAATAATGAAATCAAAACAATTTAGGAATAGTAAAAGTTTTATCATATATAATACCACTAAAGATGAAATTTTGCTGGCAAAATTTCTCGATTGTAATATGAAAGTTTGTTGCTTAGGCGATTTCGCGAATGACATTTGTATCAAAATCATGAGCCGTCAGGCGAGTGATTTTGGAAAAAATGTCTTGAGCGAAATTGTCTAAGCAACAAACTTTCATATTACAATCGAGAAATTTTACCTGCTTAAATTTCATCTCGAGTGGTATTCGACATGACTATTTCACGAGAATATATGTCCAACAGTAATATGGTCACATTTCAGAAAGTCAAGGAGATAACGATTCATGTTAGAAATGTCAAAATATTGTCGCTGCAATACTAACATAGTAAGTTTTGCTGGCTTGCATATTTCATCGCTATGAAACGAGAGTAGCTATGGAAACTTTCTCACAGAAAATGGAATGAATGAAATAGTCATATATAATACCACTAGAGATGAAATTTTGCCGGCAAAATTTCTCGATTGTAATATGAAAGTTTGTTGCTTAGGCGATTTCGCGAATGACATTTGTATCAAAATCATGAGCCGTCAGGCGAGTGATTTTGGAAATAATGTCATGAGCGAAATTGTCTAAGCAACAAACTTGAATGTTACAAGAGAGAAATTTTACCTGCTTAAATTTCATCTCGAGTGGTATTCGACATGACTATTTCACGAGAAAATATGTCTAACAGTAATATGGGCACATTTCAGAAAGTCGAAGAAATAACGATTCATGTGAGAAATGTCAAAATATTATCGCTGAAATACTATCATAGTAAGTTTTGCCGGCTTGCATATTTTATCGCAGTGAAACGAGAGTAGCTATGGAAACTTTCTCACTAAAAATGGAATGAGTGAAATAGTCAACAGAATACATCTATATACATATTATCAGCTATTATTTAACCTATCAGTTTGAAAACTGTCGATTTAAGAGGATTTTAAAAAAAGCTAATACTGTGATTCAGTTGGATGCTCCCAGCAAAGCCAGATATGAGATTATAGCGTAATTCTATTTTTCTCGAAAGTAGATGGTTAACAAAGAAGAACGATGTCCAAACGAAATAGTGGACATAAAAAACGCACTCTTAGTGGACAGTGATACGTCGTGCTCGGTGGGAGGCTCCACTTCCTCCAAATTGTGCGGCGAAGTGAAAATCGTCACGGTTTCGGGTAAGTACGGACAATTATTGGCTTTATTTCCGAATATAACGAAACCATCCGGCTTATATTCACAAACTGTGAAGCACTCGACCCGTCACCATATAAAAACCACTCCAGGCCCACTGGTAGCTGCCAGACCCAGACGTTTAGCTCCAGACCGTCACGAAGCCGCCCTCAGGGAGTTCAAGAGCATGTTAGAGCTGGGAGTAGTCAGACGCTCAGATAGCCCATGGTCATCTCCGTTGGTGATGGTGCCCAAGAAAGACGCTGGGAGCTGGCGAACCTGTGGTGACTACCGAGCGCTCAATGCTCGCACCATTCCGGATAGATACCCGGTGCCTCACATTGCCTCCACCATAGATCTCGTGCGTGCTTATCATCAAATACCGGTACACCCAGAAGATGTCCCCAAAACAGCGATAACAACACCGTTTGGGCTGTTTGAGTTCCCGTTCATGGCAATGGGACTACGTAACGCTGCACAAACGTTTCAGCGCTTCATGGATGAGTTGCTACTAGGGTTGGATTTCGCATATACTTATATTGACGATATACTGATAGCCTCAACCTCAGAAGAAGAACACGAAGAACATCTTCGCCAGTTGTTCAGTCGTCTTAACGAAGCCGGAGTACTCATCAATCCGACGAAGTGTATGTTTGGTGTCAAAGAAGTTTCCTTCCTGGGTCATACCATATCCTCAACTGGGATCAAGCCTTTGCAAAGTAAAGTACGCGCCATCGAGGATTTCCAGCAGCCGCAAACATATCAGCAATTGTGTCGTTTCTTGGGAATGTTCAATTTTTATAGACGATTCGTGGGAAATGCAGCAGCGATTCAAGCTCCTCTCAACAAGCTACTCCAAGGACATAACACAAAGGGAAAGCAACCTGTATCGTGGACTACGGAGGCCGTCAATGCTTTTGAGTCTTGCAAGCGCGTCCTAGCTGACGCTACAGTCCTTGCTCACCCAAGTCCAAGTGCACCGCTTGCCATCTTCACGGACGCCTCCGCTACATCAATGGGTGCAGTGTTGCAACAGCGAATGCAAAATGGATGGCAGCCGTTGTCATTCTTCTCACGGAAATTCAGCCCTACTCAGGCAAAATATAGTGCTTACGACCGCGAGCTTTTAGCCATCTACGAAGCTATTAAATATTTCAACCACATGGTGGAAGGTCGACAATTCTCCATATTCACAGACCATAAACCGCTTTCGTTCGCATTTCGCCAGAAGCCCGACAAATGTTCGCCAAGACAGTTTCGACACCTAGAGTACATCAGACAATTCTCGACGGACATACTGTCTCGGGTGGATGGGATCACAAACACCATCGACTATTCAGCTCTTGCCAAATCTCAGAACAATGATCCTGAGCTGGCAAATCTAATGCAAGACACTTCATCGGGGCTACAGCTCAAGAAAATCATAATCCCCACCACGGAAGAAGAAATCGCATGCGACATATCCAACAACGCGGTGAGGCCATTTGTGACCAAATCCTTCCGGCACAATGCATTTTCATCCGTGCACGGCCTCGCACATCCCAGCATCAGAACCACGATGAAGATGGTTGCACAACGTTTTGTGTGGCCATCCATGAGGAAAGACTGCCGAACGTGGGCTAGAAACTGCATCGCCTGCCAACGCAACAAAATAACACGACACACAAAAGCACCACTAGGTCAGTTCTCAGAGCCAAGTGAGAGATTCAAACACATCCACATGGATATCATTGGACCGCTCCCAATCTGCAACGGATACCGATACTGCCTGACCATAGTGGACAGGTTCACCAGATGGCCGGAAGTCGTTCCGTTGGAGAATATCGAAGCATTCACCGTAGCAGAAGCTCTAGTTCATACGTGGATCAGCCGATTCGGGACTCCAGCTCAAATAACAACCGACCAAGGTCGTCAGTTCGAGAGTTTCCTGTTTAAGGAACCTAGCGCGATTTTGGGATCCGAACATATCCGAACTACAAGTTACCACCCTCAAGCAAATGGAATGGTGGAACGACTACACCGGCAGCTGAAGGCAGCAATCCGATGCCATGAAAGCGACAACTGGATCAACAGTTTGCCCCTAGTGCTACTCGGACTGCGCGCGGCGTGGAGAGAAGATTTGAAATCTACATCTGCTGAACTGGTATTTGGGGAAAACATTCGCCTCCCCGGTGAATTCATCTCAAACAATTTGACTTCCGAACCAGTTTTGGATCCAGCGAATTATGTCTCGCGACTGCGGCAGCAGATGTTCCAACTTCGCCCAAAACCAGCAACGCAGCATGGCAGAAAACAAATTTTTATGTTTCCGGTCCTGCCCACAGCAACGCATGTCCTTGTGCGTCACGACGCCGTCAAGGGCCCGCTACAACCTCCATACGATGGTCCATACGAAGTCCTCCAGAGAGGACCAAAGTACTACAGCCTACGAATTCGCGGGAGAGAGAAGACAATTAGCATCGACAGACTCAAACCAGCTTTTATTACCTGTGACTCCGAGCCCGGCCAAGAGATGCCAAAACCACTAGATGCCATTCCATCCGCAGTGCAATCTGGTTTTCGGTCAAAAGAGACGACGACCCGTTCAGGGCGAAGCATCCGTCCCACAAGGCGCCTACAAGTTTCTTTCTCGTGATCGACGGTCTGATCACTAGGAGGAGGGTCACATGTAGCGACTCGAACACGACGGTCTAGCCTGACACCCTGATTACTATTCAGGAATTTGTCACTGAAGTAACAGCGTACAAAAGATTTCGACCGCTGGTCGCCGGCCGGACGTGGCGAAGGGTCGCAGGTAGTGAGATGAGGACAGTTCGTTTCGTGAGCGCATTGAGAAAACATCTATTTCATTTATTCGTACATTTCATTTATTCACCATTCCAAATATAACGTGTGTTGTAAATAAATTAATATATTCCGTTAAATTGTAGTTAATTAATCCCTACAGGTCTAACTTGGCGAAACAATTATTCATTTAGTATTATATATGATTCCTAATAAACTTACTGTGAATATTCAAATATTACAATCAGGTCATAAAAAAGTAATCGCACTGAGAGACATTACTTCTTTAGATGGATTCTTATTTGCTCATTCAAAAGAAAAATATATTTCGCAAGCACTAGCCTCGATTCTAAACAAAGAAATAATGAACATTGAAAAATCAAAACTGAAAAATGTATATATATATATATATATATATATATATATATATATATATATATATATATATATATATATATATATATATATATATATATATATATATATATATATAATAAAAACTTCTTTTTTATATAATATTAACGTACAAATGGCTTTACTACTAATTCTCGTATATTTGACAATTGCCGTTAATGTTCAAATCGTTGACCTGACGATGATTCTGTATACAGCGAAACTAGTTGTACGTTGAGATATAATTTGAGAATTTTCATGTCATAGTGCGCGCGTGGGTCATCGAATTGGTCGCGGAATCTTTTCTCGCTAGTAAGTCTTAAAAGGGCGATCTCGAAAATTTTGTTTCGATATTTTCAAATAGGACCACTATAGTCGCGTCAATGATGCCGTAAAACAGGCATACTTCGAAAGTCTTCAGAAACAGCACCGATACTGATAATTATTTTTTTTAATTTCGATTTCTTTATATTATTGAAAATCAGAAATCTTTCAGAGGAGGGAAATAATTATTTTTATTGTTCAAACAATATGTATGTAATTTATATAAGAAAATTATTTCTCAGCTTCATCATTTTTCTATTATTGAATATATTGAATAATAGGAAAATTTATTATTTATGATTAAATAATAGAATAATTTCTTATTTATTATTAATTTTTTTTCATTTATTGTTCAATTTTTACTAATAATTTGCCTATTGAAAACTTTATCTTCATCAGGTGGTGGGTGATTATCGCAGTCACTTTACTGCATACAATCCAGGCGGGTGAGCAATGTAAACCAATTTTTCTGCAGCCACACACCGAACCGCATTCCGTTTTTCAAGAGCAAAATATAAATTTTCAAACGTTCTTCGGTGCTGCAGGTTGTGTCATTGTAATTGCTTTCAAGTAATGATCTATTTGCCAACCCCAATTTTCGGGAGGTATTGAAGCATTATTTTTTCATTGTTGAACTTGAAGGTAAATTCTCTCAATATGTTGTTTTGCTGCATCCTATGATGGAGGTACAGAGTACGCTTGTCTTTTGAAGCTAATGTTATAAAATGCTTGTATCGCAGTTCGTTCAAGCTATTGGCAGTTTTAGCACCATAAATGGTGAGAATACAATAAATACCTCCATCAAAGTATTTATTCACGTTGTTCTTGAACTATGAAAGTTTCAGCTGCTGCACGTACTTCCTGATCACTATTAAAAATTTTGATAAAACTTCTTTTTCCTTTATTATAAAAAGCAGTTGTATCACATCCAGTGAATGCATGAATGAAAAGAGATGAGTTTTGGTAATATTTGAATATTTCATTTACATGGTTTCTGTAGCGTAAACTCGTAAGACATTATTTTTGACTGGTTTCAAGGAAAATATTTCTTTATGATCAGGTGCTGAAGCCATCAATATCATTAACACATCAATGTCCTCTGCTACAACAACTACATCATGGAAGGAACTATCAAGAGCTGATTGTACAATTAAAACATGACTTTTTGCTTTACTTAACTCAATATTATTTTCGGCAAACTTTTTGCAGAGAAGATTGGAAAACCTATTTTTATTTGTACTATTTCCTACAAATTTCTCTTTAGTTGTATTAAAAGGCATGTCTCCTTCAAAAAAATAATCGATTGAAGTATTACTTTTATATCTACTATTTCTCTCAGACGCTTTAGTTCCATTATTATTGTATCCATCAAAAACAACTTTAACGTTGGTACCATAGTTATTACGTAAATATCTGGTATACTGTTGAAAAATATCAATAAACTTTGTGTTTTGTTTCAACAATCTGATCGGTAATAAATATGGTAAATCGTTAGAGGAAAATCAGAGGAGAAGGACTGATCTTAAATTCTCTTCCCTTTGAGAATTTCCTTGGCTGGAACCTCGTTTATCTTCCGGTATCTTCCGGTTCAAAGGGGCACTCAAATCTCCCGTCTTATTCACCGTCACAACTCCTCGAGGAGGTAAAACACATTTAATTCGTTAAAAAAAGGTCGGTAACTTTTCGTCCGCGTTCGAACTCGTTCATCTCATTGATAATTATCTCTGCGTTCTCTTCGGTCACATATGGAAAGGAGGAAGGGAAATACGAACCAAAAAAATTATCGATACCAGTGTCAAACAATTGATACTGAACACTTTGTATTTTTTCCCTTTTCAATCTGTGAAGTGACATACTACCATTAACTGATGCTAAACGAGGATAAGAAAGGAGGAGGCTAAGGCCCACAGAGGAATGTAAGGCCACGCATGGATGGATTAACATCCGTTTCACATTGTTCAAAAATATCATATAGCGTTGATTTCGTCGTTTTACTTATTCCAACAATTGTTTTCGAATAAAACCGCGCAAAAACTTATTTTTTTTATATATTATTATATATTATTGTTTAAACAATTAAAATAAATATTTCTCCCTCTACAAGGTTTCTGATTTCAAATAATAATAAAAATAGAAAATTTTTCTACCGAAAAGCTCTATTGACGCGACTACCATAGAACATTTAGAAATTGGAAAAAAGTCAGTTTTCCAGTTGTTTTCAAAACTTTGACTGCTACATAACGCGAAGATTTTGTTTAAACGGCATTCTATTCCGTGGGCCCTTTACTTGTTAGAAAGAAATATATGTTTGCTATAAACTTCAATTGAACCACTGTTTGAGCGAAATTTCATCTGTTTTCAAAATCCTCTCAAATCTACAGTTTTCACAATAATTGTTTTTATAATACCTGATATTTTTCATATGTTTTGTTGATATCGATATCATATGGCTATCCGAAGCAGATAATTTTTTCAAAATTCGCTAGATTCAGTTAACTGTTATATTTTTCTCGAAATTTCAATTTGCTGGAAATTTCATGACGCTTTGTTAAATCTCTAAGAAACCCGGAACTTTTGAACTTTGGTATAAAGCTTATATTCGAGTTATAAATTTGCAAAACATCCTGAAAATTACTACGTAATCCACAGTCAACTCATTCATGTTCATATTTTCAGGGAAGTTAAATGGTAATTATTAAAGCAAATTAAAAAATTATTTGCAACTTGTCATGAATCAAGTAAGTATACGTGAAGGACTTGAAGTTACGTTGGAGGGAACAGTGATGCGACATTGCATAAGATCTCCACCTGATTAACAACTCCATTTGAAATATACCAATATGTTTAAAGTGAAGTAAATACGGTAAATTGCATGGTTCTAATTTTCATAAAATCCTAATCAATAACAGTATAACAGAAAAGTTATATACGATATTTTCACAGCAATATGGATAGCCATTACAGGCATTCAGAAAGATCAAACAACCGCCAAAACAATTGAGAACAATTTAATTAATCATTCTCTTAAATATATTAAAAACAATATTCCAAAAGTGAGTGACATCCAAAAAAAAATTATGAACAAATATTTTCAAAATATTCCAAAATAATCGCTAGCTTAATATCTTTTAATACTCAATTGTAATGTTGAAATCTAAGATTGAATTGCTATAAAAATTACTATTTGACTAGATAATTATAATTGTGTGCGCTGAAATGATATTTTGAATAAATCGCAATGCAAGTTTTGAAATGTTCGAAAATTTATAAATCGGATCCAAGCTAGATACCACAGTTGAGTTTTTGCGGATCAAAGGAACTTTCCTGAAAATTTCAAACAAATCGAGGTTCCGAGATAAAAGTTAAAGTTATCTACATCTAGTGATTTTTGAAAAATCGATCTGATCTGGATGGCCTGATAATAATGAAATCAAAACAATTTAGGAATAGTAAAAGTTTTATCATATATAATACCACTAAAGATGAAATTTTGCCGGCAAAATTTCTCGATTGTAATATGAAAGTTTGTTGCTTAGGCGATTTCGCGAATGACATTTGTATCAAAATCATGAGCCGTCAGGCGAGTGATTTTGGAAAAAATGTCTTGAGCGAAATTGTCTAAGCAACAAACTTTCATATTACAATCGAGAAATTTTACCTGCTTAAATTTCATCTCGAGTGGTATTCGACATGACTATTTCACGAGAATATATGTCCAACAGTAATATGGTCACATTTCAGAAAGTCAAGGAGATAACGATTCATGTTAGAAATGTCAAAATATTGTCGCTGCAATACTAACATAGTAAGTTTTGCTGGCTTGCATATTTCATCGCTATGAAACGAGAGTAGCTATGGAAACTTTCTCACTAAAAATGGAATGAATGAAATAGTCATATATAATACCACTAGAGATGAAATTTTGCCGGCAAAATTTCTCGATTGTAATATGAAAGTTTGTTGCTTAGGCGATTTCGCGAATGACATTTGTATCAAAATCATGAGCCGTCAGGCGAGTGATTTTGGAAATAATGTCATGAGCGAAATTGTCTAAGCAACAAACTTGAATGTTGCAAGAGAGAAATTTTACCTGCTTAAATTTCATCTCGAGTGGTATTCGACATGACTATTTCACGAGAAAATATGTCTAACAGTAATATGGGCACATTTCAGAAAGTCGAAGAAATAACGATTCATGTGAGAAATGTCAAAATATTATCGCTGAAATACTATCATAGTAAGTTTTGCCGGCTTGCATATTTTATCGCTGTGAAACGAGAGTAGCTATGGAAACTTTCTCACTAAAAATGGAATGAGTGAAATAGTCAACAGAATACATCTATATACATATTATCAGCTATTATTTAACCTATCAGTTTGAAAACTGTCGATTTAAGAGGATTTTAAAAAAAGCTAATACTGTGATTCAGTTGGATGCTCCCAGCAAAGCCAGATATGAGATTATAGCGTAATTCTATTTTTCTCGAAAGTAGATGGTTAACAAAGAAGAACGATGTCCAAACGAAATCTGTATATTATATAGAAGCTGAGATTCAAATTTTTGAAAACAACTGAAAACTGACATTTTTGAAATCCGAAAAATTCTCCAGCGGCTAGATTTGGATGCATGTATTCCAAATTTATATATATATATATATATATATATATATATATATATATATATATATATATATATATATATATATATATATATATATATATATATATAAATACAAAGAGGAGATTTATCGCGGGGAAATAATATATGCATCGACATATGTGGGCTAGAGAGATAATTTTTTTTTTTTTTTATATATATATATATATATATATATATATATATATATATATATATATATATATATATATATATATATATATATATATATATATAATATAAAGAGATATGTATATATTTCTAATGGATATGATTTATCGTACTATCTATTCGATAAGTAAAAATACACGTAGATATGCAAAAAACTGCTTAGTACCTTAGTGTCTTCAGGGGGTGTATCGAAAAAGAAATCATCTTCCTCTGTACACAGAAGGGGTTCACACCTCAAAGGTGTTACATGAATTAGCTGATAGGGTTGCAACAAACTTATGTCGTCGATAGGGTCGAATTCCCTTATCTTCAATACCAATGAACGTCTACATGTTTTCGAATTCCATTTTGAACTTGAGAGGTTATATATGGCTGCCATCATGGCCATGGAATGGTAGGTTGTATAAGACATCGCCCAATGCTTTTCTGAAGTTTCTGAAAAGCAATGAGTTTTTAAAAAATTCAATCTTCATTATGAAGCAATTTTAGAACTGATCGTTGCTTTCACTGTCGTTTTTATAAAGTATCTCTGTTGCGCGTTAAAATAGGGAATATGATATAAAAACCTTACCTTTATAGTAACTATTTGCATCATATTCTGGAAACATATCTAAACCACTCGAACGCAGAATCTGGAATGATGAAGAAACATTAGTTAACGAAGTCACTGATACTCTAGAATAAGAACTTTGTAGGAAAATCGTAGGAATTTATTCATATTGATGTACTTAATCACACACATATAAACTTTATAGGTTCTCCAAATAGTAATTTACATTGATTTCAGAATCTAATGTAAAAGTGGCATAAGTCAATATTGTTCATTCTTTTATTGTATTGTGTTTTTAGAATGAAATGTAACTTAGTAGTTCATTCATATATATATATATATATATATATATATATATATATATATATATATTTATATATATATATTTATATATATAAATATTTATATATATATATATATATATATATATATATATATATATATATATATATATATATATATATATATATATATATATATATATATATATATATATATATATATATATATATATATATATATTTTGATATGGTTTTGTTTATTTGCAATATTAGAATTGAAATATATGGTACAATATGAAATAAAATTGATGAGAGAAGGAAAACTTCAATAAAATTAAACAGATATTAGTAAGTGATAGATGATTATAAAATATGTATATCTAATTAATAATATATGAGAAATCCTTGTAGAATGTCAAAAACATAAAATGTAATTGTCAAATGTTGGAAAGAGATATCAAGTAATTCAATAGAAATTCATTAAATATTAAATAGATATAAAAAATAAGCAATAGAACTGTTGTAAAGATTAAGTAGAAGGGATTAATTCAAGATAACAGACTTAAGTTATGTAGAATACATATAATTATGGAAATTTTATGTATAGTAGAATCAACTAAATTTGAATATCAGATAATAAGTTAATTTCAAGTAATTGAAGATAGTTAATCATATATAGAGGTATTAGAAGAAATGAGTTAACTGTTTTAAATAGAAAATTGCTGTAGAATAATGTAATAAAGAAGAATTTCAAGTTAGAATCAAAAACTATATATATCGAAATGTCAAAATTTTCAAGAAAAAATAATAACTTAATTAATGGACAGAATATTGAAAATTTTAATACAAAATGATTAGAATATTATGTAATTAAAATTAACTAAATGAATTCAGTCCATAAATATGTTTTTATCACAAATTTGTTAAAAAACTAATTAAATGTCATTTAATTATTCAAAATAATCAATTTCCAAAATTATTGTATATTTAATTAAATAGAATGATATAAAAATATGTACAGTACCTGTTGGTATAATATTTTAAATATGAGTAAAACTTCCAAAAAGGAAATGGATATATTCTAGAATAAGGCCACCAGGCAATTTGATATTTGAAAATAAAAGAAGGTTATATAAGGATGTGAATAATCAGTTATTATTTTATTGTCAAGACAGAACCATCGTTGTTCAAAATCAGATTCATTTGTTTTTGTCATCCATATTGAAAAATTAAGATTATATTGGTAGCTGAAAGTACAAAATTATAAAAATCATCGATATAAGTATAATATAAAAGTAAATACCTAAATTTTTTGAAGAAAATGTTATAATAAGTGATAGAATTGTGAAATCTTGTGGTGAATTTCTAACACAATAGAAATCAGTGAGGTTACGAGAACAATAAGAGAGAGAGAAGTGCAGAAGTATACCAGAATCCAACAACGAGTTACGGAAAGAGGTGAAAAGAAGAAGAAAGAATAATCGGACTTATTTGGAATATAAAATAACCATCAGTGAATTAAAAAAACCGTGAGTTTTTATAAAAATTTATTGGCCAATTTGACTATTTGATATTTGCAAATACATTAATATAAAAAAGGGGGATAAATATAAAGGTACCATAATAAAATTAGGAAGAGTTATTATTATTATTAACAATTGAACTGAATTTGTGTATGAATTATTTATGTTAATAAATTTGTTAGAATTTTTTTTTTTAATTTTTGAAGTTTTCAATTAATTAGAGTCAATTTAAGAAAAGAAAACCTTCCCTGAGATTTAAAGAGTCAATATTAAAAGAAAAATTAAAGTAACATTAATTTTTACTATAAAAATTAAAATTTCAAAAATTTGAAGGCGCTCAACATAGTTAAATAAATAATATATATATATATATATATATATATATATATATATATATATATATATATATATATATACAGGGTTGCGATAAAGTATGGAACCAAGTAAATATCTTTCGAGCGAAAAGGAGAATATTTATGAAATTTTGCAGGTAAGTCCAATGGCGCAAAATGCATCTGATGTATGATTTTTTGTTGATAATATACTTCCGCCTGTACCGGAAATAGATCCTAAGTCGCTTATTTTAAATGGGATACCCTATATATTATTACACTTTTGGATTCTACTTAAGATTCTAAGCAGATTCTATGCATCATGTCCTATACCTAAGTCTAAGCGTTTTTGACATATTCAGGTTTTTATGTCAAAAACAACGATTGTATGCCCTAATATAATTATCAATTGTTCCTATAAGGAAGCCTTTTTTACTTACTTTAGGTTAGATTACTTGTTAAAAAGGACCCATTTTAATAGATTTTGATACAGGGTGTGCAAAAAATAAGATCTAAAATGAGTTCGAGAAAACTGACAAAAATCAATTTTTTCAAATGGAAACCCCCCATTTTCTTTATTCTGTAGTATTAAGCAAAATGAAGGTAGCTTTGTATGAGGTTATCTATATCTAAAATTTGAAGTTTTCGAAATATTGCCAATTTAATATTTTTATATGGCGATTTTGCATTCAATCGTTAAACAATTAGATCTAGGATAGCCACGATCGTATTTGAGAACGTACTCGTTTATTACTTACTACATATGCATACACACAACATCAATTTGTTTATCTGAACGTTTTTTTACGGTAATGTAAAAATCTCAAGAGAAGTTGAATTGATTTTTGTCAGTTTTCTCAGTCTCATTTTAGATCTTAGTTTTTGCACACCCTGTATGACTAGTTATCCAAATATTATAAAAAATCTATTAAATAAGGTCCTTTTCAACAAGGAATTTAACCCAAAGTAAGTAAAAAAGGCTTCCTTATAGGAACAACTGATAATTATATTAGGGCTTGCAATCGTCGTTTTTGTCATAAAAACCTGAATATGTCAAAAACGCTTAGACTTAGGTATAGGACATAATGCATAAAATCTGTCTGGAATCTTAAGTAAAATCCAAAAATGTAATAATATATAGGGTATCCCATTTAAAGTACAACCGGAAGTATATTATCAACAAAAAATCATACATCAGATGCATTTTGCGCCGTTGGACTTACCTGCAAAATTTCATAAATATTCTCCTTTTCGTTCGAAAGATATTTACTTGGTTCCATACCCTGTCTCGCAACCCTGTTTATTTATATCTTTATCTATATATTATTATATCTCTTTATTTATATATATATAAATATATATATATATCAAAAAGAATAAATTATAATCTTTATTCACCATAAAGAGGGAAAAATAACGTAATTGATAATAATATATATATATATATATATATATATATATATATATATATATATATATATATATATATGCACTTCCGGGACTAAAATGTATCTTTCAGTCCCTGGGAATATAGAGTTGCATTTCAAATCTCTAGGGACATAAAGTAAGAATCAAACTTTACCGCAGACACACTATTAATAACTAGGACAAAAATTAGGAAATATTCCATTATACATCTTTATTGATTGAATTTGCATTGTAAGTGATACTAACATTATTACAATTAATGAAACTAAATTGGCGATTATTTGTAGTTGATAAGTGAACATCAGAGGAAAGTGAATAAATGTCATGTTCTTGACGTGTCTGTTGTGATGTACTAGCCAATGGTGATGGAGGTCTCATTTCATAGTCAAGAATTTTCCCTGCTATAGATTCTTTTTATAGAATTTTCAACATATCCTTCTGCTACAGCCGAACTTTTCCATCCACTGTGATGCTTCAAAACATCTACCGTGGCTCCAGAATCTGCCAATAATGACGCAGAACTCCGCCTGAAGCAATGGCCCGTGTACAAAGATGCATCCGGTAAATTTAAAAAAGTGGCTATATTCCGGAGAAATTTCCCAAGAGTATTTTTTACAATAGGCTGAACAGTACATTTTTTATTTTTGTAATGGATGAAAAATCTCGAATGCTTCAAGTCAGGTGGTCGTAGTGCTATATACTTTCTGCAAAATTTCACGCATTTAACAGGATTATTTTGACCATTTTTGATCACGAAAGTTCTTTCTATGAACCCATATCACGTACTTCGTTCACTGATAACTAAACCAGTTCATTGCCTCTACAGGCTCCCAAAAACCAAATACTAATGCAACCTGCAAAATTGTTCATTCAAAAATATTCATATTGAATGATTCTATGTGTATCATCTGAGGCTTCTAGCAAAAATAGATCAATCTGTTCTCTAGTAAGCACTTTGCACTTTTTTGGTCTGTAACCAAGATTTTTGTTCTTCAAAAAGGATATAAGTTTGAGAAATTTACTGATGTGTATGTTATGATTGCTGTTAATCATTGCTAGCATTGAGTAGTACGACCAAAGTGTAGGCGCAAAAAACTTATTTGATTTTTCGTTGAAATTAATCAACAAAGCGTTTTCATTGTAGTTTTCCACTTTTTTCTTCTTACACCAATTGACAAAACCTTCATATTGCTGTTGGGGAATTTTTCTCAATTTTTTGGGTATTAATTCTTCCGTTATCATGTCAGCTGCCTTATCTATATCAAAATTTATAGATTCTTTCATTTCTTGATTCATTTTCTTGATATTCTGTTAGTTAAATTACGATTCGTTTGAATGTCAACATTAATTGAAATGTCACCGAATTGAAAAATTTGGTTGACACTTGTTCAAAATACGTGAAACTGAACCTACCCGGTGGAGTTTACGTTTCTTACAAGGATATATAATGGAAAGATACGTATAAATGGCTTAAAGAAAAAATGTAATTATGACAATACTTTTATTTCTTATGACAGTTTTCTATTTCTCCAAAACAAATGTCAACAATATCAATACATATACGATCTAAATTTTCAATACACTCCCACCTTTTGAGTACAAAGCATTGACTCAAAACCATTATTTTAAAAAATCTGAAGATTCAATCTGTTAGGTATCTTAATATTTCTTCCAGATCTTGTTGTTCTTTCAGTTTTTTCCAAAAGACTAGGCTCAGTATCTCTCTGAACTATTTTTTGCTCTATTTCTTCTTTTCCTCTTACATGCTTTTCGATGTTCATTTTCATCTCCTCGTCCTGTTGAATATTCAGTTCTAATGGGAACAATCGCTGAATTGGTCTCATAAGCTGTCCTTTCGAAGTTCGCAATCCAACCAATCGAACTCTTCCATCCTTTCCCGGAAACACCTTTTCGATGACACCCAAAGGCCATTCGAGTCTCTTACATTTCTCATTTTCTACTAAAACCATATCTTCCTACTTTTCACGTCTGCTACTGAATTTTTATTATTGAACAATACCAGTTGACTTCAAATATTCATCTCTCTGAAACGTTTTCTCAATATTTCTCTTAAATTTTGAATATATTTCAGATGTCTTCTAACGGAATTGGCATCAATGTTGTCCAAATCGAGAGTTCCATTTTCCTTTATATCCTGCATAAATATCGATGGGGTCAAAGGTATTAAATCGTTGCTATCCGACAAATACGTCAAAGGTCTCGAATTCACCACAGCTTCACAATCGCATATTACTGAATTCAGTTCTTCATAGGTTAAGCTTGCTTTTCCCAATTGTTTTCTCAATAAATCCTTCACAATCCTTATCAGACGTTCCCACCATCCGCCCCACCAAGCTGCTGTTGGTGGATTGAATTTCCATTCGATTCTTTGTATAGTACTGACTTCTTGAATTTTATCCCAATCTAAATTCTGGAAATAATTTTCAGTTCCAACAAAATTTTTACCATTATCGCTGTATATAGTTGATGGACGTCCTCTGCGAGCAATAAATCGTCTTAAAGATAATATGAACGAATCAGTTGATAGGGATGTTACAATTTCCAAATGAACTGCTCTATAAACAGCACAGGTGAAAGAGACATATCCATTACCTTTTCCTTAGTACGCAGGAAAAGTGGACCAGCAAAATCAACCCCTACAATTTCAAAAAGAGATGCATCTCTCACTCGATCATTTGGTAATGCTATGGTTACATTTCCCAATCTTTTAGCATTGAATCTTTTGCATTTCATGCATTTATTCAATACTCTTTTGATTGTTCTTCTTCCACTAGGAATCCAAAATTTTTCCCTGATTTTATTCAGTAAACTTTGCAAACCAACATGACAATTTTGCGTATGAAAATGATTTACAATTTTTATAGTAACAGGATGCTTCGAAGGTAACAGGACAGGATATAGAAAATCATGTGAATCATCACGTTCTGTAATTTTTGTTCTAATCCTGATAATTCCTCTGTTATCCATGATAGGGCATAAACTGAGGATCTTTCTATCTTCATTCATTTTTATAGTAACAGGATGCTTCGAAGGTAACAGGACAGGATATAGAAAATCATGTGAATCATCACGTTCTGTAATTTTTGTTCTAATCCTGATAATTCCTCTGTTATCCATGATAGGGCATAAACTGAGGATCTTTCTATCTTCAGTACCATCGAATGATTCATTCTGTATCATTCTGAGCAGCACCGTTTCTGCTTTTTCAATTTCCTCAGAACTAAGACTTCCTTCCCTTCTAGAAGTGGGATTTCGACAATTGAATGTGAATCTAATTAACCAAGCAATCATATTCAAATTTTTCTGATATTTCGAGAAATATTGATAAAATGTGGAAAAATCATTCGAAATATTTATGAAAGATACAACGTTCTTTCTCTTTTCCTCAACTATTTCAGTTTCATTCACTTCAAATTTCTGTACTGGCCAGTCGTTTCGGTTATTCAACCAAACTGGTCCCTCCCACCATCTTGATTTCAATAGTTGATTCGGTAAACATCCTCTAGATGGGAGGTCAGCTGGATTCAAATGACCAGGTACATGAAACCAGCAATCTTTTGAAGTGTAAAGTCGAATTTTCTGAATTCTGTTCCATACGAATGGTTTCCAAAATATCATCTCGTCTAATCCAGGACAGAAACAGTTGTTGAATCGGGCCAAAAATAATTTTCCAAATCACAATTTTCCATACTTTCTAGAACAGAATTCAACAGTCTTACACCTATGGTGGCCCCCAACAGTTCAAGTTTAGGGATTGTCAACTTTTTCATTGGTGTTATTCTGTTTTTTAGCTTGAACTAGTTGAATCCTGACACCATACAATGATTCAGTTCTTAGATAGATTACTGAAGCATATGCCTCATTGCTTGCATCGCAAAACATGTGTAAACTGTAACTCATACAATGTGACATTGATATCCAACGTGGAATCTCTGCAATTTTGCCAAAACATGAATACCATCGAGCCAATTCAAGAATTGATTCTTGATATCTTGTGGAATCTCCGCATCCCATCCAATCTTCAAAGACCATGTCCTTTGTAACAATATTCTAGGACAAATATGAACTGGACATGAAAAACCAATAGGATCAAAGATCTTATGAGCAATTGATAAAATAACTCTTTTAGTGATAACAACGACTTCGATATTCTACAACCATTCAATGTTGATTTGAAACGTATCGTTCACCCTATTCCAAGAAAGTCCTAATACTGGTGACAGTTTTTTCCTGCAAGCTGTCATCTTTGGCACTCTCTGGCAAAGAATATTCCCAACCACGTAGATCAAATTTTCCCAGTAACATCAACTCACTGGATTCTGAAATGAAGTGTCGAAGCTCTTCTTCGTCAGCAACACTTGTTACGCAATTATCGACATAAAAACTCTTCATCAGCTTCTGAATTGTCGATTTTCTGAATTTGTCCATGGGATTCTCGAGAAATTTATTCAAATGAAAATAAATAACTGATGCTAACATGAAAGGACTACATGTGACACCGAACACAACTCTTGCATGACGATAAACTTTGAGATTTCTATCATGATCATACCATAGAAACTTCAAGAAATTCCTATCTTCCTTTTTTAAACTAATCTGTAGGAAAGCCTTTCGAATATCAGATACGACCCCAATCTTCTCGAATCTGAAACGAATAAGTATCGAAGATATAATTTCGATCATGTTCACGCCTTTCTCGAGACAATCATTTAATGAAGGGTGATTCTTTTCTTTTGCAGATGCATCGAATACTGGGCGTAACTTTGTTGTTGAACTACTCAATTTGATAACATGACGATGAGGTAAATAATAACCGTCAGCTTCATATTTTTCAATCAAAACCTCTTCTATGATTCCCTCATGGAGCCAATCATTGAAAACAGCATCATATTCACTATAATATCCATCGGTATCTAACTTTTTCATGAGACCATCCAAACGTCTTCTAGCAGAAACAAAATTGTTCGGTTAATGAAGGATGACCATCTATCCACATCAGACCGACTTCATATCTTTTTTCATCATTCAAAGTGATAGATTCTAAAAAATGTTTCCATCAAAGCTGCCTCATGTTCCCTACTATTTTTGTTCTCATTAGGGTCAGAAATGCCTAAGACATCTAAATTCCAAAACTTGTTATATCATTTTTTACAAAATAATGAAGTAACTATCATGGATGAAGACCTTGAAATATCATGATATCCACTAGATGTCCTGCCCATCAGAGTCCAACCTAATTTTGTCTCCATAGCAACGAGACCACATTTCAAAATATGCTTATTGCCAGTCAATAACTTTCCAGCTATATCCGCACCTAATAAAATTTCTATTGGACCATCTTCTGTATCGGTTATGAAAATTCCTAATTCTACAAGTTCTGACTTCCAAGGACCATCTCGAATTGAAATAATTTGACTACATATTACTGCTTGACTGAGAGCATCGAAATTACATGTGTATTTTCCATCGACATTTGTCATGGAGACATTGTAGCAATGATGATCCACTACATCGGAATGAATACCACCAAAAGAGCATGTATAATTTGCTCTTTTTTCCATGATACATAGCCCATTTCTGTTGCCAAATGATTAGAAATATAAGATCGCTGGGAACCTGTATCAATGATCACTCTGACGAAACGTGATCTACCAGAACCACAAACTTTGACTACTAGAGTTTGTAAAAAAGTTCCGTCAAACGAACAATTGGATAAACTTTCGACAGTAACACCACATTCTGACTTCGCCTTGGGATCGGCTCTTTCCACTATATGCTGTGATTTTTTATTACACATCAAAGTGGCATGTCTATCTCCACATATAGAACATTTTATCCTAACAGCACACTTTCGAGAGATATGTCCAAATTTCATACATAAATAACATCTGCCATTACTTATCAAAATTTTCCTTTTATCGTCAAATGATAAACTATTTGTGTTACTATCATCACAATCTATAGAGAAGTGACCCGATTTCTTACAAAATATACATTTAACTGGCTTATTACTATTAGCTAAAACAGACGCAGTAGGTACTGGCGCACTAGATGGACTTGTTGAACCGAATTCAAATTTCTTTCGTTGAGGTGTATCAAAACTGGTTTTAACAAGAGAAATTCTCTGTTCATTTTCCACTTCTCTGCTCATAAACTGCATTAATTTATCTAATTTAGATTTCAAAGGTGTTGACGAATCAAAATTGCAACTACGCTGCCAAACTCTTAAAATGTCCTCTGGTAAACATGACTCAACTAACGGATAAATCATGGCCGCACATTTATCTGATGTTACACCTAGAGTTTCCAAAGATCTCAATTGAGATTCAATCTGATCATTCAAGAAACTTAATTTTGTTTTGGAGTTCAAATTTGTTAAAATTAACTTCAACAACTCTCTTACGTAGACTTCTACTAATAGATCTTCACGTCCAAAACGAGACTTTAGACTTTCTATAACCTTTGGGTAATTCTCAGCAGAAGGTGGGTAACTTTCCACAAGTTGTCGGGCACGGGAGTTGATATTGGTTGCCTGAATTAAATATTGAAATTTATCTTCATTTGGAATAGAATCATCTGCATGAATTCTCTTAAACTGAGCCCAAAAAGACAACCAATTTTTAATTTCTCCAGAAAATTTGATCAGTTCAATCTTGGGTAACTTAATATTCCGCCTAACTTGACTCGAGCTAACATCAGATAGTTCAGAGAGAGAATTTTTATTGGAATATCTATCTATTTTCGTCTTAAGCCTATTATATTTACTCAACAACTCATCAGAACCTTGCTACTTCAGCGTCCATATCTTCTCCTGGCGTATCACCATCTAACATCTTGTCTAACAACTGCCTATCCAAATCTTGAATAACTCCAATCTTCTGATCCAATATCATGACGCTTCCTTGTACATCACCCATATCATAATCATCATTATTCATTAGTTCCACCGTTTCTTGATAAATTCGCATGAATGAAGTTCGGTGAACATCTAAAGCCTTCAATAATTTTTCCATCGTATGTCCTGTCACGGTCGCCAAATGTTCAAAATACGTGAAACTGAACCTACCCGGTGGAGTTTACGTTTCTTACAAGGATATATAATGGAAAGATACGTATAAATGGCTTAAAGAAAAAATGTAATTATGACAATACTTTTATTTCTTATGACAGTTTTCTATTTCTCCAAAACAAATGTCAACAATATCAATACATATACGATCTAAATTTTCAATAACACTGTTGCGATAACATTACCTACTGAGTAATCCAAGTACCGTGTTTATATAACTCATCAAAATTATTAATTGTATCAATGTTGAAAGTTATAATACTGGGGTGCCAAAAATTGTGTATATGCCTCAGCATTAAAGAGATATTTTATCCCTTACGTGATTACTGGTCCTCGGGCTCTACGAGCCCTCAGGCAATAAACATCACGTGCGGGATTAAAACATTCACTCTAGTCCCTTTTTATATAATATACTTATATACATATATCTATATATATATATATATATATATATATATATATATATATATATATTTATATATATATATATATATATATATATATATATATATATAATATATATATATATATATATATATATATATATATATATATATTATATATATATATATATATATATATATATAATATAATATAGTTTTCATCTCTGAGCTTGTTATTTACCATGCATTATCTTTCGCTGCTTCCCTGTTAATCAACTCGCCGCTTGATGCGTACCCGAAAAACCATACTAACCGTCTTACCGTATCCGTATGCTCTAACCCGAATTGAATCACCGCCTCCTTCTTGCATTTCTCACCTGATATATCACCGTAGATAGAAGTAACTTGTGAATAGTGTGAAAATATGTATATAGCTAACCAGTAGTTTAATTCCTCTAGAATTTTTTTTGAGTTTATTAATAATACACAGAGGCGTGACCCCTGGAATCACCGTATCTGGCTGCGAAGTTATTCTGGGTACCTGGCCCCGAAGAACAATGCCTGATCCGTATAGTGAACCTCACCACTATCATCAAGGTGGCGCCCGAGCAACCACTTCTATCGTACGTGGCACGTATGGAAAGGGCGTCACAAAATGGCGCCCGAGCAGGGACCGAAAATGCATCTATGTTCCGCCTTCCCGAAGTATCCCCGTCGAAGAAAACAGCCGAGTAAAATGAAAATAAATCGCGCAGAGTCGTACCGAGAAGGACCGAGCTGGACTAAGCTGACCGAACTGTACCGAGCTGTGCCCCCACTACCCGTTGCAAGACGAATGGATATATAAGGGAGCTCCAGTACCATTAACAGGACCAAGCTAGTTAGTCGAGTATGTTAGGTACGTTGGCTAGTATTTGGGAGGTTTTGGGTTCAAACCCCGGGGTCGACTGGTCTGCCATGAGTTTTTTTCAGAGATTTCCTCGTGGTAATGTAAGTCACTGCTTGCAAACTTACAAGGCGAATGCTGGGCCAGTATTAATCCTCTGAACCCTACCCACACTTTCTATGTTCCATAAATATCCCGTCTCACCTATCCTTAATGCGCTTGTACATACAAGTGTATCCTCTGATCTGACTGAAGGAGTTAATCCCAAACTCAAGCTGCCCGCCTCCCCGACACATACTTCAGGGAGGAATGAAACACGTGTGTTTCCTTTCCTTTTCCATCAACAGGAGAGAAGTGTGCGAACCGTCAGCGTGAACACATCGACCGAAGAGATGGAACCGCCAAACAGAGCAAGGAGTGACTGAAGAACCGAACCGAGAAGAATGATTTAAATACCACATTTCCGTGATCAGTTCTGATTTTATATCAGAAGCAGTATCATTATTAGTTGATAACAGATTTTCATATTTATTGTCAAATAAATATCTAATAAGCCAACAAATTATTTAAATTTAAATTATTCTATTAAATCGAATGGAATAATTCGCGAAGTAAATTCAGCTTTGGCGTCTGGCTCACTTCCGCTCTGGAAGCAAGTCAGCATTTTCTTTGATCAAATAGTCACGTACGCCAAACAGATAAATATCGCGACAAATTCAAAATCAAATCAGTTTTCGGCTTTCAGTTCAGTTCTTCAAACTTTAGTTTTTCCAAATTTCCATCGTTGTTGAAAACTCACCGAACAACGATGTACACAAATTGATATTTGCCCCGGCTCAGTTGTAAGGTATGTAATATAAAAATGTTATGATGGTATGTAGCATAAAAATGTAACCATAATTTTGAACTCCTTTTTATATGATTGAATCCACTTATATAATTAATTAATTAAAATATGGTATTAACGAATCTCGTATACTTTATTGAACCCCCTTAGGAGCTTAAAGATTATTTAGCAGCATTAAGACAACGTGACAAGATGGTAAAGGCAGTTGATTTTTATATTATTTACCCCCATTTAGATTTAGGAAAACCCAATATAGTACAAGGTCTCGATATTAAACGTGACAATATATATATATATATATATATATATATATATATATATATATATATATATATATATTTATATATATATATTTATATATATATATATATA
This sequence comes from Cynegetis impunctata, assembly GCA_030704885.1. NCBI lineage: Eukaryota > Metazoa > Arthropoda > Insecta > Coleoptera > Coccinellidae > Cynegetis > Cynegetis impunctata. Next base: position 406,797 of record JARQZK010000744.1, read on the forward strand.
TATATATATATATATATACCGGGTGTCCCAGTAAGATGAAAATTTTAAAATTTCATGATCTCAAATTAGTTCAAGGAACCTTCAACTGAGAAAAACAAAAATTGGAAGTCACTTCCGGTTTGACCGGAAGTGACTCTGACTTTTTGATTTCAAATAGCATTCTGTATATTTTTTGCAATTTTTCATTTAAACTGAAAATTATCTTTCCAGCGATGTATCACACTTTGTATTTCATATTTTATTTGATGGAGAAAACGTAAATTGAAATTTCAAATTGAAAGAATTGTAGTAGGCTACTATATTTTGTGTAATTTTGATTTTGACTTCAATAATAATTGATATTTTATGATTAATTTCGCATTCGAGATGAAGAAGAGAATGTCAAATTTCAAATTATTGGAATTGTAGTAGAACTGGAAGAATTAATAATTCTTAAATGAAAACCTTTGTGTTTTCCATGGAAACATTTGAATAAGTACATTTGTTTATAACTTTGGGGGTATTTGAAAGATCGTGTTTACCAGACTCCTCCTATTGATTTGGAAGATCTAAAGAACAAAATAAGGAATTAATGTAGAGCCCTTGATGTGGAGGTGTTGAGAAATTTAACTTCGTATGAAGTACTCCAACGAGCTGAAAGATATGTAGTTGGTCAATATTTCGAACATATTCTTCAGTCATTATATTCTTGTGCCACCATTCTTTGTTATTTTTTTCTTTTACTATTAATTCTTTGTTTGACGTTCAGTAAAATACATAGATGTTTTCAATTTGAGAAAGGTTTTTTTATTGATGACGATTATAAGTGATAAATATATCTTTTTTTACGTTCATGCAAAATACAAAACTTTATTTGGTGAAAAACTGGTTCTTTATTGTACTGACTGCAACAAAGACTTTATTGAAGTCATCGATCATTCTAATATAGCGTTCTGTCATCATGACAGACATAAACTTTCAAATTGACGCCAAATTCAGCCCATTTTCTGTGAGATTGTATTACGTTTTAAATAGTTGCATGTTTCATATAATGGTCTAATGGACTATAAAATTACTAGAAAATACAATTTGTTGAAAATAAAATTAGTTCCTTCGAATATCAACTGAATTACACAAAAGGTTTTTGTATTACTTTTAACAGATAGATTTACACAAACAATGTTTACCTCACAGTTTAGTGCCACCTAAATGAAAAATTTTTTGGTTTTTGCATGAACGTGAAAAAAATATTATATGCAACTCCTAATAAAAATAAGGTATAATTGTTCATAAAATATCAATTATTATTGTCAAAATCAAGATTACACAAAATATCGTAGCCTACTGCAATTCTTTCAATTTACGTTTTCTCCATTAAATTAAATATGAAATACAAAGTGTGATACATTGTTGGAAAGATAATTTTGATTTAAAATAAAAACTTGCAAAAAATATACAGGGTAAAATCTGAAATCAAAAAGTCACAGTCACTTCCGGTCAAACCGGAAGTGACTTTCAATTTTTTTTTTTCTCAGTTAAAGGTTCCTCGAACGAATTGAAGATCATGAAATTTTCAAATTTTTATCTTACGAAATGGCTGAGATAATCCATTGGAACAGTTATACTGGGACTCCCGGTATATATAACTTTTTGATAATTATAATCAATAACAGGCTTGGTGAATCTCAAAAAACTCGATTTTATTAAAAAGTTTTCGCTATTTTTTTTTTAAAAGCCACGAAAGTCGTGGCGAAACGTCAACTTTTTAATAAAATCGAGTTTTTTGAGATTCGCCCAGCCTGTTATCGTTAATAATTTTCAAAAAGTTAAAAATAGTTCACAGGCAACAACAATTCAAATTAATAATTATATATATATATATATATATATATATATATATATATATATATATATTATATATATATATATATATATATATATATATATATATATATATATATATATATATATATATATATATATATATATATATATATATATATATATATATATATATATATATATATATATATATATTATAATATATATTATATATATATATATATTATATATATATATATATATATATATATATATATATCTATATATATATATATATATATATATATATATATATATAAAATTCACAACCTATAACGAAGAGTCAAACTATTAAAATAAAATTTGTTTCTTTCATTAAACGGATGTTACTAGTGACAATTCACGAACAAAAATTGTTGTTCGGAAAAACTCGATATCCTTAGGTATAAATTGCATTTGAAAATTAACCTTCATTAATCTAGGCAATGTCATAACTCTCGACAGCATCCAGTCCAAGGCATTTTTGGTGCAATTGGTATACTCTAAGTGAGTAATTTCTATATTCGATTCAGATACAGTGAGATGCACTGCAACCTTTGCACCAGCAAGTATGACAGCGATTTTATTCCTGAAAAAAAGTGTATCTAAATGACAGAAAAAGAGAATGCGAGATAAAATAAAATAGATGAATTGCCATTTGTTGTTGAATATATTCGCTTAGTGAAAGTAGGTCTGGAAGTTTTTATTGATTGGCACATTGAACTAATGGAACTACCTACCTTAATAGTCTAAGAGCCATCTTAAATCTGACAACACGTATTTTACGGTACCTGAAATTTTGTCCAGCGAGACTGCTTCACCTAGTAAACAAGCAATGGGTACTAGCTAAGCCCAATCGCGGTAGGTTTCGGGTCCCTCAGGTGGGAGAGGTATGAAAATTAGGCAAATTTTTGAAGTACTTCACGGCGGCTGCCTTTTTAATATGTTATAATTTACCTCCACTAGAACTGAAAAATAACAATGGCTTCCAATTTCTGAGGTTGATACGTCATGGCAGCCACTTTTCAAAATTTGAATAAAAAGTTTTCAAAGTATTTTAGGGCTTCTGAAATTTATATATGTTATTCATTAAATCATCTTCAGCTTATACTGAACATGGTTGCCATTTTTTCCGGTTGTGAATATCCGGCTCACAGCGAAACCTTAGATGCATAGAAAACATGTAGTATGATGAGAATACTAGTTTTTACCCTCTCTATCTCTCTAACTTGCTTTATGATATAGGATTGATTATAATCAATAACTTATCTTATCACCTTTTCTGATAATAAATATTTCGGTTTTACGACTATAACATATCAATCAGATTTGATAGAGCTTTCTGATTTTCAAAAATACGCAAACCTGCAAGGCATTAATACTCTTTTCATCAAAAAGGAGATTAGATAATTTATTAATTAAGAGATATATTATATATATATATATATATATATATATATATATATATATATATATATATATATATATAATTATATATATATATATTATATATATTATATATATATATATATAGTATATATATATAATATATATATATATATATATATATATATATATATATTATATATAATGATATAATAATATAGTATATATATATATATATATATATATATATATATAGATATAGGTATAGGTATATGTATAATCGACTATATATAATTGTATTATGGAATCTAAATATATTTGGGTATGTAGTCAATGAAAAACAAGCGCACTCTTTTTCTTGAGCTCTAGCTTTCGAAAATATATTTTTCCTTCTTCAGGAGCAGCTGTAAAGAATGTCAAGAAAATTAAAATAACCGAAAAATGTCGAAAAATACAAAAAACTCACAAATTGAGAATGTGTTCCCAGTTGGAATTAGAAATATACACAATATCGAACATGATCAACACAACAGAGGCATAGTCAAGTGGCAAAAGCCAACAATCAATTACGGTCAAAAGTTATATCGATATATATATATATATATATATATATATATATATATAATATATCTTCTAATTAATAAATTATCTAATCTCCTTTTTGATGACTGAATTTAATCATATTGGAAGTATTGAGACATAATACTGTGAATAGAGGTTTTAATTTCATTTATTGATTATAATTTTTTTTTCCCTTAGTTTATCAATATGGCTAATAAGTTAAGGTTTGTGATTGGTGAAAAAGTACTTCCATTTTCTGAAGAAACTTTAGAAAGGTGACGGTGTATTTTAGATTTACGAAAACATCATAACCTTAAAAACAAAGATCTTTATGAGTTGGATTCGCCATAGTTGTTATCGAGTTTTCACAGCTTTGAAGACGAAGTTTCATCAGACTAAAGGAACAAAAACAAAGCCTTTTGCATCATCTCAATCTAATGAATTTTCAACGGAATTACTATCAGCTCGCAACCATCAACATCAACAGACTATTCAATGGTTGCTGATACAGTGACTTAGGATCTATGTCAGGTAAATGATCATTCGTCTTTAGATTCATCTGCGTTAGACGAAGTTTTAGAGGAGAGTAATAACTCTCAACTGGATACATCGTTGAAAGCAGGATTCGTTGAAGATTCTAACTTAGCAAATTACTAACGGATATTCGAACTATGAAAAATAAAGTTCCAATAATAAAAATAATGTGTTTTTTGTGAGAAAAAATAAAAAATTTCATGGTAAAATAGAAATTTTACGTATTTGACAGAACAGTTCGAAAAGAGTATCAAGCAGAATCTATAAACAGAGATAGACTTCTACAAAGAAATAACAAATAAGTCCTGTTAAAACATCGTTTCATATTTTCTATGAATATCAACTAAATTTTCTTCAGGAAATATGTATTCTGGTCGAAGAAAATGTGATTATGAAAGGACGTTGCTATTTTCATTTATTTATGCATATACAATATATCGAGATTATTTCAGCGAGTTGAGTAATGGTTTGGGACATACCTCAAGTTTAATAATTTCATCAAAATAATCAGAAGAAAAATAAAATTTTTGCTGAGAATATTCAAAATTACAATCAGGCCATTAAAAAGTCATCGCACCGGTGCGATTATTTGCTCTTTTGAAAGAAAAAGACAGTTCACAGCAGCAGCTTCGATTTTACACAAAAGAATAATAAGCAACGTGTAAATTCTCCGCTTAACTTCCGCCACTGAACTGTAGATTGAGGTACCGTGGTTCACGCTATTAAATGCTACCTTACTGGACTCTTACTGTTTCACCTCGGAAGAATAGACTCGTCCAGTTGGAAATGACTTGCGTACGACGAGAATAACGGTAGCGTTGAATTACTAGTGAATCATCTTCCCTTTTTGCAAATACCTGTTGAGGAAGCAACATCGTTAAGTTTCAAATAATATTCCATAAGTATTGAGCGAGTGATCAATAAATAGAACTTATTAATTATCTGTGGCGTCTGAGTGACGGTAAGTTATTAGAAGAAATTCAATTGTTTCGTATAAATGCATTATCTTGAAAATCTGAGTTCATTTTTCTCATATTCCGCCATTTCACATTTTTTTCATTTACCTATATTAAATTATTTATCTTTCAATATTGAAATAATCATCCTACATTTCCTAATTTAAAATGTTTTAATTTATTTGCTTATTTTACTCTTTCAATTTGACACAAGATTTTTGTAGGCTAACGATGGCAAATTTCACGTGGTCATATCTTATGTTCAGTTTAATGTTGGAACATATACTGTCTTTCCTAGCATCTTTGCTTGAGATCAATATAAATGTTAATTTGAGTTGCCCATCGATATCCTACAGAGACTCTTGGAAGATTTTAAGTTTGAAGAAGTATGTTGATTTGCCCCGAATTATTTTAGTCACCTTGGCTGGAGCTAAAGCAACTATAACTGGAGCTAAAGAAACTTTAACTGGAGCTAGAGAAACTTCAACTGGAGCTACAAAATAACCCCAGTTAGAACCACAAAGCAACAGGGGACAAAACTTCCAATCGTGGGGGACAAGAAAAGGCAAGGCAGACAACAGTGAATACAATCCACCAAGATTATAAAATAATCAGTTAAGTCGACTTTGTAAATGCAAAGAAAGTAGTAAATTCCTTCATATAATATTCTTGTTATTATTCCTGAGAACTAACTAGAACCTATATATATATATATATATATATATATATATATATATATATATATATATATAATATATATATATATATATATATATATATATATATATATATATATATATATATATATATATATATATAATCTCTCTCTCAGCTAACTCGGGCATATATAAAGGGAGAGTGGTTACAATTGGAATATCAAAACTATATAATTCAAGTAAAAATTGATTCAAGGTAATTGTTGTGTCCCATCAAACCTATCAACTTTTGTGGCTTCAAGAATTGTAAGTTATTTTCGCAAACTACAAGAAAGTAATAGTCTCAAAAGTCATGCCAACTATGTATCTTAAGACTTAATTTATATGACTCATAATGGAAAATTCAAAACTTTCAAATATATATACTTAGGTATGAATTTGAAAAGTCTCACTAGCAGTTGTAAGGTAGTTGACATCATGAACCTCTACGAAATTTTTTTTATCCACATTGCATTAGAATAACTTGAAACTAAAACTACATATTATATACATCAACAAAACTAATAATTTATCGGTGGGTATTGCGTACGACAATTTTATTAGATTTGTTAATACGAAAACTGAAAAAGAAACTCTTCATGATACAGTAGCGATAATATATCAAAACTTCGATCCTACCCTTTAAAATATTGAAGATGTTGAAGAGTTGCCAGACATCGAAGACGATCTTACAAAGCAATTCATCCGGAATTACCGTTCTTTCCAAAAAAAAACTAAAATAAGTAGTTTTCTACCAGATATTCCTGAAAAAGTAGATGAAAATATTATCGTGCATCAAGATCTGTATAATCTCATCAACACTGTTAGGATGCTTATCCATGATGTACGTTTACGGGACATCCTAATGTGGGCAGGGTTTGATAGTGCATTAACAAAAGATGACAATCCTCAGCAATTAATTTCTTCTCACTCCGATCAGTGCATCTCCAACATCATACCCAATAGTTCAACCATCAAAGTTATGCGAGATGGACCGTTAAGTATCACTACAACCTTATGAAAGTTGTTGAAACTCATCCGGGATTAGAGCAAGGTTTTAAGAATGGGTTTTCGGAATTAAACGTACATGAAGGCCATTTTAAAGGCAGCCGATTAACTTAACATTAGAGCAAATGATCAACACGGGTGCTGCTATAAGACTAAATAGAATTACTCATTTGACACACAAGTTTTGGAAGAAATAGGGATTATGAAAAAACAAGTTGCTTTGGCTCTAGTAAGTAACTTTCTTTTGAATATAAATTGCTAAATGTTCTACGTAAAGCATTAATTTCTGAATATTCATCAGATATCAAATAGTATGATATAACAATCAAGCAAACACGAATTCACGTCAGATAGCAAGAAAAAACGTCAAATTAGGTGGAAAGAATCAAAAAATCGAATTACAGCGTTATTTATTCCGACTCATGTTGGGGCTATCAATAGACTATAAGATCAATGTCGTCAGAAGTTCATCTTATTCTATAGCTCTTGTGCCTCTTCCTCTACGCCATTTGAATGAGTCAGCACTTGCCAAATGTGTTGAGTCAAAAATCGACCATGCTATGAAAGAAGTACCCAAGATATTTGGTAATATTTCAAAGAAGTTTTTGCAATCAATTACTGAATATTCAGCATCCAGACTAGATGTTATCTTCGATCATCACTGGTACCCTTCCATCGAAGACAACGAGCGGAGTCTTCGACATGAACCACCGCTAATTGATTAGTCGATTGCTTAGGCCAAGTGATTGCACAAAATAAATAAGAAATACTTATTGTGTTTTTTACTGTTAATTGGGTAATGGATAATATTTCACCGTTTATTGGAAAAAAATTGATCCATTTAAGCTGCAAAAATTGTTATTCATGATAATGTACTTGTATACTTATAATAACAGCAGTGTTGAGTCAAGTATCGTTGTGGGTTTGTGCTGTTAATATCAGAAAGAAGCACACAGTAGAATAATTTTCATGCTTGCAGTATTATTGATCAGTCTAATACTATTCTTAGAGTTTTGATATTTAAACAATCATGCAGAGTAATATGGTTAACTTGAAAAACCTTTTTCTTTTACATCTGAATGCTAACCAGAACAGCTAACAACGATAGGTTCATAAATGACACTAAAACATACAAACAACTTGGTGCACTACTAGCTAAACGCTCAATTGCTTTACACGCTCCCACTGCTTGTGACTTCAATCCAGTCTTTTTGAAAAATAACGTTGAATTTCAACAAGCATTCACTGCTTCCGGTAACGTTAGCCTAACTGATGGTGCCTCACGTGATCTATTTGACTTTACTCAGAATTATACTTGCATTATGTATAAAGCGAAAAAATTAGTTTAAGTTGATGATATGAAGTTTTAGCTGCTCATTAAGTCCTACAGGAATGTCAATTTTAATAAAGAGGTCCATAAGTTTGATGCAAGCTTGATTCCTCTGTGTTAGTCTGAATTATTTCAGCAGTTTCTGAGGCGCATTATATTTCCAGCATCAGGAAAAATGCTTAGGCAAAAAAACTCACACCACTTAGCCCCCTGGAATGCGGCTGGATGTAAATAGATAACTTATTTGTATTCAAGTGGTTCGAAGGAGACCAGCTTTCTAGCTTAGTCAGCGAAATAATTGAAAATTACGAAGGTAATAATAGCATAGTCATATTTATTTTAATTTTATTTAACTCAATACTTAATACATTTCAATTTCATTTTTGCAGAATCTGATCCTGTGGATGATTAGTACTTTTCACACGATGAATACTTCTCACATGCCGCAGACCTTTCCGAAGATGACGATTGATTGTAAATTCTATTGATAACTGCAATAAGTGTTACAATTCTAACTTTCATAATATGGGCAACTAATCTTTTCGAAAATTGAATTGATATTCTGGTATGAATAAATTGAAATTTTCAATTAAACTTTGAATTTTTCACTTATTTCATTTACACAATACTTTCATATTTGCTATAGCCTTATAGTGGACCCAGTTTTCTTATTGAAATATGTTCATTACTTTGTATAATTATAAGAATTTTTTCATTTACTGGAGTAACTCGAATGTTATATAGATTCTACAGAAAATTCTAAGTGAAAAATTAAAACTATGCAAATATGCTCGGGCTGCAGGTGAGGTGTCGCTGTCAGCCGAAAATTTGCAGCCGAAATAAATGACAGCCATGTTTATTGTGAGCTCACAACAGTTTGATAAATAACATATATAAATTTCAGTGACGTTTCAACCTCTAGAATTGGCAGCCATTGTCATTTTTCAGTTTTAGAGGTATATTAAATATACAATTATATATATTAAAGGTATATAAAATATATTAAAATGGCAGCCACTGTAGAATACTCTAAAGGTTTACCTAATTTTTGTACCCTTGGGACCCTAAACCTACCGCGACTTGGCTTAGCTAGTACCCATTGCTCTCTAGCTTCCATAATTACAGCACAAGGAATGCTAGCTTGTTGTCTAAACCAAAGCATAACACCAGTAAGTTTGAAACATCCCCAATATATTCATGTATCAAGTTATTTAATAAACTACCAGACAATATAAAAATTCTGGAGAAAATTTGTTTTCGTTCAGCAGTTAAGGCTTTTTTGTTAACAAAGTGCTACTATAGTGTAGATGAATACTTATGTGATAGTTTTTAGAGGTTCTGTATTTCTTTTCCTTTAATTATAGATAAATGTGCTTATACTTATACTTACCTGACTTGTCCTATACGTTGTTAAATGTCAAACAGGATGAATAAAGATTATTATTATTATTATTATTATTATTATTTAGTTGGTACAGCAATGTCGTTGGAAAAAATTTCAGGTACCGTTAAATATGTGTTGTTAGATTTGACTGGCTCTTAGATTATAATATAGATAATCAATATTAAACCGAGATAAGTGTTTAATTTTTTCAAGAATACAAGTCACAGGCAGATATTTGGTTCGAATAACATAAATAGGGTGTCGATAATAATTCGTTTTACAGTTAAAAGTTTTACATAAAAACTTCACGATTATTTGTTTGGTATTTTATGGTGGATTCTTTTTATTGACCATAACACTTATGAATTAATTTTTTTGAGAGTCTAAGAAGTAATATGACCTAGCAGCCATGATTCGAGTTCCACATAATGCAACAATGAGAATGTCCATAGATGAAATAAATTAATGCAAACTAATGGGCACTTCGCTAACATTCTCTTACTCAATGCACCTAATCCATGCAGAAATTTTCAACCCTTTACGTAACTCGAAACGGGATTATAACGCAATGATCTGAGGGAAAACGGGTGCAGTGTAATTTCACTCTGGTTTCTGTTTCTATGCCCAGTCTGTGGGCTGTTAGTGTCTATTTCTATATGAGTGTCAACCTAACAATAATTATTGAATCAGCTGATTGACAAATGTTTTTGAGTTGTTTGGCTAATTTTGGCTTGTTTTTGGAGGTGCTTACCACTTATAGATATAGAAGTGATATTTTGAGCGGGAAATGTTCAGCCTATAATTAATTATCTCATTTTATGTAAGTTTTCTGGGAATATTCTTGATTTTTTCCAGTAGTACTGGAGAATGTCCCAATATTTGGAACGAAACTTTGACGCAATAAAGAAGAGTTCTCACAAATGTCTAGCCCTTTGAGAAAATAAAACACAATAAGTGAAATAATACACACACACACATAAATATAAATGGGAGGTCAGAGTGCAGTTTGTAAAATTTTGCCCTTTACAGGGTGTACCATTTTCGCGGAGTAAATTTTGACATACTTTTCTCAAACTGCACCCTATATATTTTCATACATTTTTGAATTTTTTTTTTGTTAAGATTCATAAATCCGTAAGAGTTTTGAAAATCGCTTCCGTTCAGATGTTATTCGAGTTTTTCTGCAAATTAATGCGTTTGCAGACATTTTTAAAAAAATCACAGGGCACTTGGTTTTTTGAATATCGAGTTGTTATCTGGGCTGTGTCTAAGTAACTGTTCTGGATATTTTTTAACGCAGAGATAATCTATTTTGATTTTGACATCACCTTGCTGTGACACATCGATTTTGGTTCACTTTAAAAGGCCATATCTTGATTTGTTCAAGTGGCACTCTATTTATTTTATTACTTAGTCGCATAGATCATGTAATTTTTCATCTCTTCTTTTTCTTATATTTTTTTCGAAAGTTGATGGTTTAGAAGATAATTCAAATTTTCAAAAAAAAACACATAATTTCATTTTTCAAATGAGTGACATGAAAAACAATAAATTCTGATAACAAACGTCAACGTAACTGCTGCGGGCGTCAATTTCAAAGTTTGATAAGAAATTATTGAAAAGAATTGAAGTAGCTCAGTACGTCGGAATAAGAAATTAAATAATTATTTTTTGAGGTAATACAAATCAATAGGGATAACATCATTACAGAAACTGTTCAAAATTACGACCTTCTTGTATAATACAATCATCAATTCCTCTAAAAAATTAGTTATTCACGGCTTCTAATGTGATAAAATCAATATTACGAAAAGCTTCTCTAATTCTCTCTTGCATATTTTTCCTAGTAGTGACTTCAGCTTCATATACTCCATCGTGAACATATCCCCAAAAAAAAGGACGCTTGTCCATTTAGTGGACCATCAAAGAAATGCGGTCCAAGAACTCTATATACCTTTCCATACGTTGAGAGACCATCAATGTTGGTGGTCAAGTACTCGAATGAAATTGGGGATTTCGAAATCACTATAATGTAAGTTATGAGTATTGACTTTGCCGCTTTCATTGAATGCCACTTCGTCAGTGAACAAGACGTTATGAAAGAAATCATTTACTTGCTGTTCCATATTTCGGGTCCATAAACAGAAATTTCGCCTGTCAATGAAGTCATTTTCATTCAAGCCTTGCACTAACTGATGGAATTTATTTTTACGCGTTATTCTGGAAACGCTGCTTTGAGGAATGTGTGTAGGTTTTCTACTACACATTGCACAACCAGATTCTCATTTTCACCTGCGATCTCTGGATTTCCTCGATTACGTTTCTCGTACTGAACACTAACTACACATTCAAATCTTTCCTGCAGTTTCCCAAAGTCTCTTGCACTTGGGAGTCTTCTATCCGGAATTCTCTGAGAAAAAATTCTGGTGGCCAGCAACAGATTCCGCTGACTTTAACACAGCACTTAAACCATGTCCACCAATTCTTTCAATGAGAAATTCAGTATATTATGAGGAAAGCCGGTAGACAGTAGTTACTTTGACGCAAAGGGATCAAACACACAAGACTTGTTCAATACCTGTAGACAAATGTTTAGAAACAGGTTTTGTAATTATGTTATCGCTGTTGATTTTTTTATCTCAATGAATAATTGTTTAGTTTCTTATTTTGAAGTACTGAGCTTCTTTAATTTTTTATCAATAATATCTTATCAAGCTTTGAAATTGACGCCCGCAGCAGTTACGTTGACGTTTGTTATCAGAATTTATTGTTTTTCATGTCACTCGTTTAAAAAATGAAATTATATGTTTTTTTCTGAAAAATGTAAATCATCTTTTGAACCATCAACTTCTGAAAAAACATAAGAAATTGAAAGATGAAAAATAATTTGTTCTATGCGACTAATTGATCAAATAAATAGAATGCCATTCGAAAAAATCAAGATATGGCCTTTCAAAGTTAACCAAAATCGATGTGTCACAGCAAGGTGATGTCAAAATCAAAATAGATTATCTCTCCGTTAAAAGATATCCAGAACAGTTACTTAGACACAGCCCAAATAACAACTCGATATTCAAAAAACCAAGTGCCCTGCGATTTTTTTAAAAAATGCCTGCAAACGCATTAATTTGCAGAAAAACTCAAATAACTTCTGAACGGCTGAAGCGATTTGCAAAAGCCGAAATGATTTATAAATTTTACCAAAGAAAAAATTCAATTATATATAAAAATATAAAGGGTGCGCTTCAAAAGAAGTATCTTGAAATTTACTTAGCGAAAATGGAACACCCTGTGAATCCATTCGCAGTACCGTTTAGTTTGTTCCGATATCATCAACGGTGTAGGTGCAATCAAGCTTTCCCATATCAATGACTCACCCTGTATATATATATATATATATATATATATATATATATATATATATATATATATATATATATAAAATGAAGTGAACTAGGACATTTATTTGAAACTAATCAAACAAACCTCCTAGCGGAGCTGGTTATAACAGTTCACGAAGCATCGAAATATCAACATCTACCCCAGACGGTAATTGTTCGAAATGTTAATTTGTTTATCACAATCGATGGAAATTGATAGACAGACTGTTTCGCCCTTATCGGGGCTCATCAGTATCATCCAGCCACCGGGTGCGATGACCAAACCAACATTTCAAACGGTCATACATATTTCTTCTAGTAACTCCATGACATATAAATATGACACAGCGCCACCAGTCGGAAACAATTGAACCACATCTTTCAGAATAGAAGAAAACATTTCGGCAACGAAACTCTTACGTCCTGACACCCGAAGGTGGTTACTATAATCGCTAAGCAAGAGTAAAGTTGATACATCCATTTTGATGTAATTCAACATTCACCCGCCGCAAGTAACAAGCGCTCCAATTTTATACCTTTTACAGGTAGCAATGAATGTTTTCCATTCATTATCGTAAAAAAAATGGCCGATCCAATATGGCCGACATGAACGTTAAAAAGTTACCAGATGTTGACAAAAATTGGTATATACGGGTTTTCAAGGTCGCTGATTACCAATCCGATATCTATTGTTTATAACTTGCAACAAAGAGCTTACAGCAAATTGTTATAAACAAAATGGCCGAGTATCCTGCTAAATAGATAAATTAATATATTTAAAAAAATCATCATAATAAAATAAACGTGAACAGTGTATTCTACGCAATTATTATTTTTATTTCCAAAATACATACGGAACGTTTCAAAAATAGAAAATTTTATTCTTAATCAAAATCGTAATCGGAGTCGGAGTCAGAATCATTATCCGAGTTTGTATCTATTACAACTCCCGGCACGGCTTCAATCTCTGCGCAAAATTCGTCTGCTGCAGCAGTCACTTTAGGAGCGACCAACATCGCTACAGCTTCCGGCGACAAACTCTTCAGCTTCTTCTGTGGTAGTCTTCTGACACTTGAAATGTACGGATCAGAAGTAACTAAGAGCCGATGAAAAACATCTTCCATAGTTTTAAGCCTGGAACTTTTTCGCGCAAAATCTTCTCGATATCGTTTGATGTCTTTGTTTCGAGCTTCCTGAGCATCTTCGGATAATTGGCCGATTGGTAATAGAGCATGAGTTATTATCACTGGACCATGAATTAATAGTTTGTGCACCGAAGTAGGCATGGAGTACCAAGGGTATAATGCAACGGTCTTTCTTGCCGTTTCAATAGCATACTGTTCAAATCTTTCACAGTTTATCTCGTGGCCACACGATATAACTTGTAGGATTACGTACAAGCGTTTAATAACTTCTTCGTTGCCCCCCGTTATCGCAGCGGAAACCGTCGAATTTTCAAAGAGCCGCCGAGGTGTGTTGCCATCATTGCTGCTGCCGTATCCAGGCTTTGGGCGATCGATATTTAGACCCAATTGCTTCTTGAATCCTTCTTGAATGGCCCTCTTGCGTTCCAGGGTAATTTTTTTTCTTCGGCACTTCGAGCTTGCCATTTTTTAATGCCGAGTTTGTAAGACACGTGTAAGCAATACTCGAAGCACCGTATCCACGCGTGCAGCGTCGACAATCCGAACTTGTGAACAAATTTGTTTCATTGATTTCCCTTTGCAATACAGTGTCGATGGCATTAAAATATTTGCTGGTTGCTCCACACAAATAGCACCGTTGAGCAGATTTCGTCAATGATACAGCGTTGCAAACTTTACCATCTATCATGGTGAACAACAACTTGTACATTACGGAGATTTCTTTTCCATCTATTACACTTTTGAATGGACGAAGTGACTTTATTTGTTCTTCAACAATTTGGACTTCATTAAGTGTTGACTCTGTGTCTTCGCGTAGAAACAGTAGTCTAAGCGGTCTACAAAATCGTGGAGACGAGGGTCTGGGGTTCTTCCAAACAACTATTTCTCCCTTCGATTGTTGATCATAACACACGAGTTGTAATGGCACGACTGAAGTAAAGAATACATGCGCATCAGATTTGCTATCATCACTGAACGTCTGCTTATATTCACTTTGCCCAGAACTTCCATCGCAACCCCACTTGCAAATCAAGTCCATTTTACGAACATTATCTGGAGTCAATCTTTGAATGAGTACATTTTGGACGAGTAAAATACGTTCAACTGTATGCTCTAATAGTGCCTGTAGTTGGACTTCTGCACTACTCTCTGTAATCCTGATTGCATCACGTGGTGGATAACAACGCTTTTTTGCTTTCATCACTTTTTCGTAAGACGGATATAGCTTACAGTTATTTTCCTTCCCTAATCTTCTCATTCCCTGGTAAGTACTCTTGGAGAATTTATATTCAATCATAGCGGAAAGTGCAGCCTCTTCGGATAAAGTAATTTCATCCGTTGCTGAGTAAGCTTTACGATACTTGGAAGCTCTTAAAGGAGTCGTCATTGTTACGTCCTTAATAACTTTTTGCGGCGTCGGATTGTCCTGAAGAGCGAAGGCTCATCTGAGTAGCGTATGCTAACTCGACCGAGTTGAACGATGTACGAATATCTTGGGTCTTCCTTCGTTTAGATCTTTCACTGGACATTGTAAACTCAAGGGACGGGCGGCCGGCCGTATTACCGGGCTTGTTACTACAGTGTCTGTAGGTGCGGCAAAACATACCTGCTTGCTAAGCCATTCACCGTTATTCTTGAAAAATACACAGGATTTTCTGTGAGCTTGTTGCCACCTCGTTCTCATTTGATTGAAGAGTATCGAAAAAGTCTGTTTCGAGTCCTCAGGCACTACAACTGTACGTCCGGTGTCCTTGGAAATTTTTTTGTAACCATAAATTCGATCAAGGAAGCGAATTTATCGGAATAAATGCTCGCTGATTATCAGAAATACTTCTTTCCTTGTCAGCACCAATTCTTTGTAACCGGATCCTGTAATAAAGACATAAAATTGTAGAAAATTGGTGTTAAAGGAAAAGATAAAATTTGGATTTGGTTAAAAGAAAGCTTTGCTTACTATATAATATATGTATATTCAAATATTTTATTTGAATGTTATAACATTTCATTCATATTTAAGAAATTTTTATGTGGTTGATTTTAATATGTATATATATATATATATATATATATATATATATATATATATATATATATATATATATATATATATATATATATATATGCATACGTATATATCATAATTAAATCACAGAAAATTTATATATATATATATATATATATACCCATACATATATATTGAAATAATTTATTTCAAGCGTATAACAGCCGTCTTGTCCGTTATGATGCTACTTCACCCATTCTCAGGTAGAGGCGCAGAGGCTGCTCAATAGTGCCGCGTGCACGCTCGGCTACCGCACGATGCGAAAAAAATCATAACGGACAAGACGCACGTTTTCCGCAGGTAACTCTTGTAAATTTCGAAAGCTTATACATGAAACTAAAGGCCGAGACTAGGAGCTTTGCAAAATGTGACAAAATATATAACTTTTCGGACCGTTGAAAATATAAGTTTTCAAAATTATTCAATTTTATTTATGCCGAAGGCTATACTACATTTCAATCATTTATACATAAACTTTAGATTCAACCGATGTAAAAACATGTTCTACATACCTCCAGAAGTCGTATCCATGTTGCAGAATTGAAATTAAACCAGTCACTTTAAAGTTATGGGTTTTTGAAGTCAGCGTTATTTTCGTCTGTTCAGCGCGTGACACGTACACTCTTCACTAACACTAACTGCCAACTGACGCTGCGGCGCAGTTATTCACTTAAAGGGCTTTCCCTTCCACAATAGAATGCAGTTACTAGTCCTCTACCTGAATGACTACTCAACTGACCCTATTTCGAAAATTTATTTTTTGGGGTTTTGGCCAGGTTTTTGGGCTTTTTTCCTACTGTGGATCGCCAGGGCACGTCTGGAGTTGATGCTGGACGTGCAAGACATGAACGGCAGAATTCTGAGGAGACGAGCGCCTGCCATACAAGAAGCTACAGCTTCCTACCAGGGCATCAACGAGGAGAAAAAACAAGATGTCTTTTCTCTAGAAATATATATATATATATATATTATATATTTATATATATATATATATATATATATATATATATATATATATATATATATATATATACTCAGGTGCAAAACAAACGCAACAAGTTAATATTTGGTAATATTTGAGAAGTCATAGTTTTTTTATTTATAGTTCAATTTTGAAATTTTTTTCAGAAAACTGTAGATGAAATATTTAGTTTCAACTTGCACATTCAGTCTTTTGTTGAAAGCTACCTCATTAGTTATTCTACAGGGTTAATGAGATGTTTGTTGTTGAACCCTAATTTCAAAACACCCTGTGGAATAATCTCGTGGTCAGATTCTTTCAAAATACCAGTTATTCTTAAGAATCATTTCTTCTCAACATTTTGTATATCATTTCATGCCTTTAAGTGCACTAGTTCATTTTTAATAAGAGAGAAAAGATCTCCAAACAACAGTTTACCCAATTTCAAGAACTGTTAATTATTGACGAGATGGCTTTGCTTATTGTGCCATAATCTCAGTTTGACAGCTCAGTTTATGAATCCAGCAATGAGAAAGCAACAATATATTGTTCATTTATAATAATAAGCAATTATTGCAGAATTGTTCTATGCAAGTTTATTAAATGCTAATTAAAAATCAAACTATACGATAAACGAGCTTCGTTCAGTAATTCAGGAGGAATTGCAAAATATTCCTCAAAATGCTATTCGTCACCTTATTGAAAGATATGAACCGACGTATGCAGGCAGTAATAAGAGCTAGAGGTGGTAATACAAAACATTAATCTAAATTTGTTGCGAAAAGTACGTTTCTTCAGGTTATTTAAGATGTAGATGAATTGGTTTGTTTTGAAGTTTGATTTTTAATTTGAATTGAATAAATTTGCATAAATAAATTTTTGCTTATTATTATAAATGAACAATATATTGTTGTTTTCTCATTGCTGAATTCATAAACTGAGCTGTCAAACTGAGATTATGGCACAATAAGCAAAGCCGTCTCGTCAAAAATTAACAGTTCTTAAAATTGTGTAAACTGTTGTTTGGAGATCTTTTCTCTCCTATTAAAAATGAACTAGTGCACTCAAAGGCATGAAATGAAAAACAAAATGTTGAAAAGAAATGATTCTCAAGAAAAACTGGTATTTTGAAAGAAACTGACCACGAGATTATTCCACAGGGTGTTTTGAAATTAGGGTTCAACAACAAACTTCTCATTAACCCTGTAGAATAACTAATGAGGCAGCTTTCAACAAAATACTGAATGTGCAAGTTGAAACTAAATATTTCATCTACAGTCTTCTGAAAAAATTTTCAAAATTGAACTTTAAATAAAAAAACTATGACTTCTCAAATATTACCAAATATTTACTTGTTGCGTTTTTTTTGCACCTGAGTGTATATATATATATATATATATATATATATATATATATATATATATATATATATATATATATATATATATATAAATATATATATATATATACTAGAACAAATCGACAATAGAATTTTACATTTGAGGCTGCAGCGAGAAACATAAACATAAAGACAGCACGACTAAAGACACGACACAGGGCTGAAGACCTAGCTGCGATGAATTAAATCATCGGCAAGCACCTAGACCAGAACTGTTCTCTGTGAGATGTGGTTACTGCAGTGAGAGCTGTTGCTTCTCTACTGTGTCTTCCGAAAAGGAGAAGAACGAAGGGGGACAAGGATAGGTTGAGATTGCAATGGCTATACAGAAAGATGAAGATCGTGAGACAGCAGGCATCTTGGTATCAATGTATCATAGATATCCTGAAAGGCTAATTGAAGCCGAGCAGAAAAATAGAAGGCATTATGAAGGAGCTTCGTACGTTGAATCGTAGGATAGATTCACCCACTATGCAGCTGTTGAAGCAGAAGGCTGTCGATGAAATAAGATCACTTACAGCGGCAAGGAAGAAACTGATCAGAAGGAAAGAGTAGATGAAAGATAACAACACCTTCAACACAGAACAATCAAAGATATTTCAACCTCAACAAATGGAGGCAAATCATTCACCATCTCCAAAGAAGTGGAACAGTTCTGCAAGAACTTGTACGAGAGTCCAGGAGAGACTAGGGATACTCCGGCACTTCACAAATTCCTCAACCTCAACAAATAGAGGCACATCATTCACTATCTCCAAAGAAGTGGAACAGTTCTGCAAGAACTTGTACGAGAGTCCAGGAGAGACTAGGGATACTGCGGCACTTCACAAATTCCAAGTGTTGTGGGAACAAGATCAGCAGCATATTGAATAATTGACAGATATAGCAACCGAAGTGATAAGGAATGCTCTGAAGAACAAGCGTGGGGCAAAATTTGAATTAGAGGAAATCAGTTACAACAAAATTTCAAACCATGAAATCAAAGCACATATAGAAGTAAGCACCACAAAGTTAGAAACCAACTTACAAGATGACATACGTATAAAAATTACACAGACATTAGACATATACACAAACGAACAGAAAAGACAAAAACAAAGTAGCAGCGCGCACATAGTAAACTCGAACAAGAAAAAAAGATTTTTCAGAGAATACAAGGAAATGCTCAAAACGAGAGCAGACAAGGGTAATGAAAATGTTATGTTAAAAACTGAAACGTACAAGGACAAAATGAACACACTTCTAGATGATGAAGCAACACACACAAAGATCAAGAAGATATGATATCAATATTAGAAAAAAAAAACAACAAAATGTTTGAAAACTTTCCGAAAAGTGGATACAAATCAACAAAAATAGTCTCAATACATAATAGTAACGTCTCGAAAACATATAGTCTACCTTATATACATAAAGAAGAAATGTCACTACGACTTATTGTATCTTTTATTCAATCACCATTGTTATCATATACCAAACTATCAAAGTACTTAACACAGATCTTTTCAAATGTACTCTAACTGATAGGTTGTAGCCCCCGGTTGAAGAAGGACTGAGTTATATTGAGCAGTATTAAATCACCATGTCGATTACCTTGGCGACAAATTCTACAAATGGTTGAATTCTGACCCGAATTTGTTGAACCTGAAATAAAGTTGTATGTTTAAGAAGATAAGGTGAAACATACAGCCTGATACGACTTAAACTTTCCACATCCCTTTCAACAATTTAAATAAAAATATGAGATCCTTATTAGTTCTTTGCGTCTCAAGAGCTGATATGTTTTTCTCAAAAGATATATCTTGCATAGGTAACTACTAATCAGCTTGAAGTAAACTTTTGAAGTAGTTGATGAAATCCGTCGTTACTACGTGATAATTTAGCATGATGAACAAAACTAAATTTGAATATACTACGTATATTATCACAAAATATTTCGAAAAATATAACACTGCGATTGCAATTTCGGTCTTTAGACCATCATCGGGCAAATATTTCGAAAAATATAATAATAATAATAATAATAATAATAATAATAATAATAATAATTTATTGATCCTTTAGGACACTTAACAATGTGTATAGGAATTTCGGAACATAACACTGCGATTGGAATTTCGGTCTTTAGACCATCATCGGGCAGATGATGGTCTAAAAATTTAGTTTTGTTCATGAATTAAACTTGTTCTTATATATCGCACATTGTGGATTCGAAACATAAATACAGCAACACTCAAACGGCTTTTGATGTATGCGTTGAAAAAGGCATTGAAAATTGTGAAAAGTGTAAATGTAAGCAAAACCAACCCTAGAAATTTGGTACTTATGTTAGTATGCTCATCAAATATCATTTTGCAGTCAAACAGTATCCCAAGATCATTCACCACCGAAAAACAAACAATAGACATGCCACCAAGTGAATAATCAAATAAAATATGAGAATATCTTTATTTTCTGCACAATAAGTAGAAAAAAAATTGAGGTCATCTTGCAGCAACTGACAGCCTGGCACATTCATAAAAGTACTGAATATCTTCAGATCATCAGCGAATAATAATGAGAAAGCGAATTCAAAGCAATAATTATCTTTATTCTCAATATATGTAAGCAACAGCAAGGACCCCAGGTGGGAACCTTAGGGCACACCAGAAGAAGCTATGAAAGGACTAGACTTACATGAATTATTCTGATGGAAATTTTCTGTCACGAGCAATAGAAAGATGACAATTATACTTACTCGGAAGTTGGTCTTATATCCCAGTATCTGTAGGGAAAATTCAAATATCTTTTGACAGCCAGTCCAAAAATTCCAAATTGGGTAGTTAGAAAACTAACTCGCTTATCTTCATCGTCATGCACTGTATCATATATATTAGAAGAGTCCCACACGTTGAGCTTATCATTCCACATACATACTATTGGATTCTTAAGGTACACAGCATCTTTCGGTAATCTGATAAAGATATACAAATATTATAAAGATATTAAAAATAATAATTTCACCACTACGAAAATGAAATTGCTGAAATATCTTTCATAATAGTAACGGAATCGTCGTTGATACAAATATTATTACAGTGGGCATAAATCCTGCAACATTATCGAGTGAATTCTGAAACTTATGCCAATTGCTTATTTGAATTTATTAAATATTGAACGTCTATTATAATCCTCTGAGAAAAGTCATATCAGAAATAGACGTTCAGGTACTGTCATTTAAGGAGCTGATGTTGTTTAGCTGAAGTTATTTTGAGGGACTTATCAAAAACTGCGCAAACCTAACCTTAATTAGCTGCAACATGAATGAATGAAATAATTATTGAGTTTTGAGTTTTCTTCTTTTTAAAATAATAATGAATATTTTTCTTCTCATAGAACTTCAGAAATGGCATAATATAATCTGGCAAAGATTTGTTTTTTAAAATTGTTAATATTTGCTGAGTTTCACTTTGCATAGTAACAATAACTAATTAATAATTAATTTGATAAATATATATTTGTTCGCACGAACTAAACTTTTATTGTAGAAGAGAAGAAAAGTGTACAGATGCACTCCGATAATATAAACAAAAATAAACAAACCTACTCGTAATTAGCTTTCATACTCACAGAAATGCCAGATTATGCCAAACTAAACTCTCTCTATGCAAAAAATAAGCAAAAAAAGCCTATGTCGACTCTTCAACTCTTCCAACATATACCAAAGTATGAGCGCCCTACGTTCAAATTTAAAAACACCCTTATACTAACCCACATGCCTTTACTACGAAATCTATATTCGATCATCATTCGCTTCTGATTATCAACTTATTTTTACTGTACAGTGTGGGCGATTTCGATTTTTGTATAGGGTATCTCGGTAACTGTAGGAGATACAAAAGATCGATTTTTCGACTTTTAGACAAGTGTGAATATTATGGTTGTTTGTGATGTTACGGGATAATGATTTTTATATTCATAAGGCACTTTTTTTTGTATAATCCAGTAGCGTCGAAAAAATTTGAAAAAAAAACGTGAAATTTCAAGTTATGGCTTGAAGACGTACATTTTCAAATGGGAATCATTTGTAGTTGTGTGGTTTGGTTGGAAAGCATTTTTTCCCTTCTTACGATGGATCATATGTTGGGTCGCTATGTTGGCACGTTTCTGAACGTGCGTCATGCGTTATTTCATTTAACAACTGTGTAAATGGTTATTATGAACCATTGCTTTAGTATGTTCATTAATTTACACCAATCAATCCAAAAATAGTATATTGTTTTCTTAGGAGTGATACTTTTTGTGGCTAGTCTAAATGTTTGTCGGCTGAACGCAGTGAGGCCACAAAAGGTGCTTTTCTCTGAATAAAACATGCGATTTTTTCTGCAAACGGTGTTCAAACGATAGAATTCAAATAATTTTTTTAAAAAGGATTAGATGTGAAAAACGTAAAACAAGAATGCTTTGCTTACTGGTTTTGAAGGTGTCAAGGCAACACAAATTTGACAATTCAAAAAAATAATTGTCAGAAACATTTAAAGTCACTTATCACTTATCTACGCATTATAGGACTGTGCGTTCTTGGTAAGTACCCGAGTATTGAGAAATAACTTGTTGTGGTTAATTTTATACAATTTTTCTTACAGATTACATTATGTCGGATTCGAAACCCAATTGTACGCCGCCCGGATATATATATATATATATATATATATATATAGCTATTCACTGTTGTACATAGGTACACCTATGTATACATATATACCTACATCTCTACCTACGGGGCGCACATGCGGTGAGTGTAGCTTTATAAAGATATGAAAGATACCTATACACCTATCTACTTTCTCACAAATAGCTGCTTACCTATTCGTCCGATGTCGGAGCAGCTCGTCTCTATCCGTGCGAGCTTCGTACAGTCGTACCATATACATACACGTTAAGCGAACGCTCGTCCGAGCTATATGGTAGGCGGGGTGGGGGGTGTTAGGTTTCATTTTCGTTACGGAATTTCTTGATTCGGTCGACGCGCTCAAAACCCGCGAAAATAGCTATGCAATAGCTTAAAAACACCACTAAAGTAAACCACTGTGGATTTTTCATAGTTTTCTCAATATATCGAAATATTAGGCCCTTAGAAAAGTATTTATAAAACTCTAGCCAACCTCATATATTCGGAGCTCCAAATTCGTCCATGACCGAAAATTCACAAGAATATTTAACTTCAATGAAAGCGTTTCATCCTCATCATATTCTGGTCAGAAAATTAGGATAGAGTAATTAAATTAACATATAATTATCAGTATTATTCACAGTATTATTTACCTTTACCCAATCTCCAAAATAATCAGGCGCCTTAAAGTCGTTAAAAATGAATTTGCAAGATTCCATTCCCTACAGGTGAAGCTTACACAAAGCGTGTGAAGATTGGCCTGATCTAAGTGAGAACCACCGCGAAGAGCATCGCATAAGTGCGAACCAGGTCAAGATGTGATTCGAAATTAAATTTGTAGCCCCGAAGTGCAGAGCCTGTTGATAGCGGAACAGGTGCGATTCGAACGGTAGAGTCTGCGCGACGTACAGCGTAGTGGGAGAAAAGAGTTTAGAGGCGAAACGAATTTCAAAAATTTTCTACGTTGGAGAAATTTACCCAAAAATCAATAGTTGCGTTCTGCCTCGAAGACAACCCCAGGAACCAATCATTTTGTTTCAATGAATGGAAGCCCTTCAAGATGCCAATATGTACTGGGAATATAAATATATATATATATATATATATATATATCTCTATATATATATATATATATATATATATATATATATATATATATATATATTTATATATATCTATATATATATATATATACTTATATATATATAAATTATTATATATATATATATACATATATATATATATATATATATATATATATATATATATATATATATATATAAAAATATATATATAAATATATAAATACATAAAAATATATATATATATATATATATATATATATATAACTTGCTCAAAATATAAACCCTGATCCTAACTACAAAAACAATATACCCTCCCTTCCAAATACAATTACACTCTTACCCACAAACAAACTTGAAGTAAAAACAATTATTAATGAGTTGAAAAACCACAAAGCCGTGGGATCAGATGAAATAAAATCGGAAACGCTCAAAGTTATCGCGTCATTTATAGCGGAACCAATAACTTACATCTTCAACAAATGCACAGAAACTGGTATCTGGCCTAGAGCATTCAAACATTCAATTATCATTCGAATATATAAAATAGGTAACAAAAAACTGACAGAAAATTATAGACCCATTTCACTAATCACCCACTTATCAAAAATATTTGAGAAACTCCTAAAAAACAGACTACAAAATTTTATAGATAAATATAACATACTTTCCGAAAGACAATATGGTTTTCGAGAAAAGACGTCCACTCAAGATGCTATTCTAACCCTTACTGGAAAAATGTATAACTCGTTAAACAACAACAAACCCTGTCTATGTGTATTCATTGATTTATCGAAAGCATTCGATACTGTTAGCCACGAGTTACTCTTTCAGTCCCTGGAGGACGTTGGTATCAGAAGTACTTGCTTAAATTTACTCAAAAGTTATGTTACGAACAGGTATCAAACAGTACGAATAAATAATGTCGACAGTAAGTCGTTAGTCGTACAATGTGGAGTGCCTCAGGGTACGGTCCTCGGACCCTTACTTTTCAATATTTTCCTAAATGGATTGTTCTCTGTAAAAAGCAGGGACAGTATTATCGGATTCGCAGACGATACCTGGACAGAAGTAAAGGAAATAGTAGAAACAGACTTTATTATCATTCTAAAATGGCTTGAAAGCAGGTTGCTGACTATAAACTTTCAAAAAACCAACTTCCTACCTATCAGTCGTAATAAAACAAATCTTCCTCACTTTGCTCAGCTTAATATATTCGATGCTAAAAACAACCTCACAATTACAACCGAAAGTAACATAAAATACTTGGGAGTCGAAATAGACTGCCACATGAAATGGGACATACACATCAACTACGTTACCAAAAAACTACAATGTATCCCTTCTTCCGGTTCATCAGCTGCTCACACTATATCATGCACTCGTTGAAAGTCACTTTCGACACGGTTGATTAGCATGGGGAGGTGCATTGAAAACCCACATCCGACCCCTTGAAGTTCTACAACGACGATTCCTAAAAATTATTTTAAGTAAAAACTCAAGATATTCAAGTGATTTACTCTTTCAAGAATCAGAGGTACTCGATCTTGGACAACTCTATTATTACAATGTTAACATAAAGTACTATACCACAAAAAACTCGTCAAACTTACCAACACATAACTTA
Organism: Cynegetis impunctata; assembly: GCA_030704885.1. Classification (NCBI taxonomy): domain Eukaryota; kingdom Metazoa; phylum Arthropoda; class Insecta; order Coleoptera; family Coccinellidae; genus Cynegetis; species Cynegetis impunctata. The sequence continues at coordinate 432,797 of JARQZK010000744.1, forward strand.
AACACTAGACAAAGAAACAACTACATTACACCGCAAATAACAAAATCATTGCTGAAGACTAGTTTTTTTTATAATGCTCCAAAAATGTTCAATTCTGTACCTAAAGAAATTCGCACTATACCCAACTCATTCCAATTCAAAAAACAACTGAAAACGTTCATAAAGAGATCTGAAGTACGAGCCCTTCGAGAATGATTATTTCAATCAATGGCCAAGAAACCTCCTCGTTATATTTCATACATTATTTTAATACATTTTACCTTTTATATATATATATATATATATATATATATATATATATATATATATATATATATATATATTTTATTTTTTATATTTCTACTCTGTTGTATATGACTCAATTTTAATATGCGAAACAAGTGTAAAAACACTTATCGCTATCCTACTTTATTCATTTTATATAGTGTTCTTGTATCTTGTAAACCTATTTGTGAACACATTTTTGAATTTTTTTAATAAAGTTATATTATTATTATTATTATATATATATATATATAGTTACATATATATACATATATATATATATATATATATATATATATATATATATATATATATATATATATATATATATATATAAATAGTTATATATATATATAATTTGAATTATTGTTACCTAGTCTTCTATATGTGTTTATCTGTGAAGTGATTGGGTTTCAAGGTTAAGTAGTAAAATCAATTTATTCTATATGAACAAACGTTTCGGCGTATTTGCCTTCTTCAGTATATAACAAACCATTGACATTGAGCGTCTATATGGTTTTCTCAGTTTGGTCTAGTCAATACTGTAGTAGTATTGTTTAGACCAAACTCAGCAAACCATATAGACGCTTAATGTAAATGGTTTGTTATATTCTGAAGAAGGCAAATACGCCGAAACGTTTATTTATATAGAATAAATTGATTTTACTTCTTAACCTAGAAACCCAATCACTTCAAAGATAAATATATATATATATATATATATATATATATATATATATATATATATATATATATATATATATATAGAAAGAAAGAAATTTATTCATCATTGAAAATCCTACAACTGTAGTACATACATTTATATAATTTTATCAGACTAGTCAAAAAACAGACACAAACAGTTCAAAATACATTTAAAATTTGATTACTGGTAATAATAAATATAGATAAAAATATAAAATTGTGCAGATAAAATACTCCAGTAAATGAAACTTCTACACTGGAAAAGATTTTAAATAGATATACAAATATAAAAGGTATAATGATCCTTAGAAACCACCATTTATCTTTGGAGGTATATTAAGAAATCATTGGGATAGTAGAAATTCCCCAACAGAGTAAAAAGCATTTTGTATGAGATGATTGTATAGAGCCGATTTGAAGCTTCTCAGGCTACATGTGTATCCAAATAGTTTGAGTGCATGGTTGTAGCAGATGATACCTTGATGATTTGCAGAGTCTTGTCCCAGAGCCAGACGGGAATAGGGTAATCGTAGTTCATTACCTCTTCTGGTATAGTAGTTGTGAATCAAATTATTTTTGGTATAGTGTGTTTCATTTTTTCTAATATTCATGGTGATCATGTAAATGTACAGGCTGGGCAGAGTCATTATGTCTAACTCAATGAATGTATTCTTACATGATTCTTTATAATGTAGTCTAGATAGACATCTTATTACTCTTTTTTGATGTTTGAAAACTTTTATTGTATGGGCTGAGTTCCCCCAGAAAGGCAGGCTATAGGATAGGATGGATTTCACAAGTCCATAGTAGATCAGCTTAAGAACATGTAGTGAAACTGTTCTACGTAATTGCTTTATTACAAAACACATACAGCTCATTTTTGAGACAAGGTTTTCTATGTGTACCTCCCATGTTAATTTCTGATCTATAGTCAGGCCTAGATTCTTGAACTGATTCACTTGCTCTATGAATTTGTGATTAACCTTTATTAGAGGACAGTAGTCATACGAAATGTTTTTTTGTTGAAAAACCATGAAGACTGTTTTACTGATGTTAATTACTAAACCACTATTTTCACACCATCTGGCGAATTCATCTGCAGCTGAATTTGCTGCTTTTATAGATATCGGGAGCTTATTCTGAGCCAATATTTCACTAGTATCATCTGCATAGATGATCATTTTCTTCTGGACCATACTGGAGAGTTCTATGTCACTCATAAATATTACAAAGAAAAGAGTAGCCAAAGTTGAACCTTGAGGAACCCCTATTGAAACAGAAGAAGGTATCGATTTCATAGTCAATAACCACTATCTGAGATGTTTTTAGGTATGATGCCACCCAATCGTTTGCAACTCCTCTGATTCCAATTCGGTACAGTTTTTCCAGCAGTAAATTATGGTTCACTGTGTCGAACGCTCTACTTAGGTCGAAAAACAGAACAACTGGAAATTGTTTATTATTAAGGTGCATATATATGTCTTCGCAGAGTTCGTTTATTGCAGTTGAAGTAGATCTTTTTTGTCTGAAGCCATGTTGGCAGCTAGGAATAAGTTTGTGATATTCAACAAAATTAACCAGTCTCAGATAGTAGCTGAAATCGATAATTTTCGCAACCTGTGATTGTAAATATACATTGCGGTAGTTGGCCACTTCATTCTTGGATCCCCTTCTAATATATATATATATATATATATATATATATTATATATATATATATTATATATATATATATATATATAGATATTATATATAAATATATATATATTTATATATATATATATATATATAAATATATATATATATATATATATATATATAGTTATATTGATATATATATATTTATATATATATATATAAATATATATATATATATATATATATATATATATATATTTATCTTTGAAGTCAGTTTGTTCAGGAAACAGCCATCTACCGAGGTGAAGCCCTTCTGATTCTCCGCCCGTCTCACGACTTGGAGTCGTTCCGCCATCAGCCGAAGTAGCATAGAGGAGACAGTTATTGGCCTCCAATTGTCGAGATTGACTAGACCATCTGGCTTCTTGGGGATTAGAGTGGTTCGGCTAGTTCTTAACGGCTCTGGAACCCATTGCAGATAGAGCATAATGTTGAAGAGAAGTTCCAGTTTGATACGTGGTCTTCAGTTCTCGTACACCAATGCCATCAGGTCCTGCTGCTGTATTTTTGGTGCTATTCAGCAGCGTTGTCAATATCTCGTTCGTGACTGGTTTGTATATAGTTGGAGTCTCGAAGGCGTTTATGTTTGTTATGGGAGCATCATCTTCTCTTGATGGTCTTGCCAAGATTGCATCATACCCAATGCAGATAGCCTGATTGGCCGGCTTTATTTGGACTGCCACGGGGTCTAGACCATCAATAACCTCAGCTGCCAGTGCTTTTTTGTTCTTCTGGTAGAGGTGCTGCGCTCTCTGGTATTGGACGACTCGTGTCTTCTTCCGGCTAGTCTCCTGGGTCGTGCGCACGCTACCCTGATTGTTGCCTCTGGTCCTTGGTCTACCATATCTGGACGTCAAGTCGGATACCCAAGTGTTGATGGCTTCTTTGTTGTTGGGCTCTGCCATCGCTACCTGTCGTCCTATCTCGAGGTCGTCCAGGTCAATCAATCTGGTACAGACATCGAGGATGTGGATCAGGACGGGATCCAGTTGGAGCTGTTGGACCTGGAGGCCAATGGCTTCGTCTTCGTCGATGGGCATCTCTGGTTCGGGCAGCGTTACTTCCAGCTCATAGTGGGGGACTGCCGGGCTCCTCAGAGGCGACTGGCGGAACGGACCTCCCAGAGGCGACTGATGAGATGGACTTCCAGGGGGTGATTGATGGAGTGGGGGTGCTGCAGGGGATGCGGATGATACTGGAGAGGGGTGTTGCATCGCTCTGTTCCGAGCTTTAGTCTTGCATCGTTCCACTATATTTCGGTATTGCATCCCGTATCTTTTCTTCTTCACAGCTTCTTTGGTCCTCCCGATGACTCCAGCGAGATGGTCTAGAAGTTCATTTCCATCATAGACAGCCTCCGCCTCCGCTATTTCCTCCAGCTCTGCCTCAGTCCAAGGTCAGTAGGTCCGTTTGGAAGTTGCCTCCTCGTACATCTCGTCATTATATTCGGCGGGATGGGCCTCTCTGAAATGGCTCATCTTGGACTGAAATGAGGCGAATGCCCTTCCACATAGTCGGCACGTTCGGTCCTCCTCAGGGTTTGTGGGTCCTCGGCAGAATCTCCGTTGATGATCATTGAGATTCTTTCTTGAGGCGTATGATTTTCCACACACACACACACGGAAAATTCATATTAAAGCGAGCGCCGAAAGTGGATTATTAATTTCACACCCGCGAATAAACGAAAACTAGTTCTTTCCACTCACGATTATCTCGCGTCTAAAGCGCATGAAACTCTCTTTCGTCGTTGTAATTGCGAGGCTGAATGTATGCCTTGAGCGCCTAGACTGTTAGGCGTTCGATATTGAACCGTGATTTAAAACTAATCGAAAAATCGCGAGAATATTGTTTAAGGCCACACGATGCACTTCGTGGAAGGAAAATAAGGTTGAAGACCGATCTTATAGTCGCGTTGATTTAATAAGTTGACACATTACACTTCTCTGAATTAAAAAATTTCTTCCCAAGTTCAAACGATGCACTTTGCGAAGAATTGTTGAAAATTTTCACAGTTCAAACCGATGCACTTCGGGGAAAAAAAAAGAATTTCATCAGAAATGTTTAGTTATTGAGTGATACACTTCGCCGAAAATTGGACTTGCGGATATGATAGCTTGTCACTAGACCGTATTTTGGGGATATATTCTACCCCAAACTATAGAAGGAAAACTCAGCTACAGCCCGGCAAAAATGTCTAGAGTTAGATTTTAGGATATCACAAAGTGTTGAGAACAGATGTGAAATCTTGAATCACTGTTGCTATGTAGAGTTGCAGTCTTATTTATTCGGGAGATATAAACCGAGAATAATAATGTTTTTTTTTTGCAGTCACATCTGGCGATAAGATTGATACACACACGGTTATTATTGTCTGATTCAGTGATTTAATTCAATAACTTGCCAATATTTGTCCAAGTGAAACTGATTATTGCATCAATGTTTATTCAAACTAAGCATTAAAACTAATTTCACTACTCACTAACTACACTGAACTACAATTACGAACTTGAATGACTAAAATCGGAGCACTACAAGACCAATATAACTCAAATGAAACAGGAGCGAGGACTCGCGTAAAGAGAGTCATAGTTACTCCCGCCGTTCACCCGCACTTGCTTGAATTTCTTCACGTTGACATTCAGAGCACAGGGCAGAAATCAGTGATTTCTGCCCAGTGCAATGTGATTATCACATTGCGTCAACACTTGCAGGGGCCATCGCAATGCTTTGTTTTAATTAGACAGTCGGATTCCCCCGGTCCGTGCCAATTCTGAGCTGATCGTTAAATGGCGACCGAAGAGAATACCCGGGCCGCCCACGCGGGCGAGCCGGCGCGACTACACGTAGCCCTCTCCCGAATTTTCAAGGTCCGAAGAGAAGATCCGGACACCGCCGCAACTACGGTGCTCTTCGCGTTGCAAACCATATCTCCCTGATAGAGGATTCCATGAAACTCGAACGCTCATGCAGAAAAGAAAACTCTTCCCGGATCTCTCGACGGCGTCTCCGGGTCCTTTTGGGTTGCCCCAACGTACTTTCTTGCGAGGGCCCGATTTAATGACGGTTCCGCTGCCGGGTTCCGGAATAGGAACCGGATTCCCTTTCGCCCGACGGGCGTGCTTGACGCGCGAGCCTCTAAAGGACGGCTGCCGCACGGTTAACAACGCCACATCAACATCGGCTTTCGCCTAGGGCTTAGGATCGACTGACTCGTGTGCAACGGCTGTTCACACGAAACCCTTCTCCACCTCAGCTCTCCAGGGCCTCGCTGGAATATTTGCTACTACCACCAAGATCTGCACCGAAGGCGGCTCCAGACGGCCCCGCGGCCAGCCCTTCGGCGCGCACCTCCGCGACCCTCCTACTCGTCAGGGCTTCATGGCCGCACTAGGCGACCGCACATGCCGCTGACTACCGCGTATAAGCACGACGCTTCAGCACCATCCATTTTCAGGGCAAGTAACTTCGGCAGGTGAGTTGTTACACACTCCTTGGTGGATTCCGACTTCCATGGCCACCATCCTGCTGTCTTAAGTTACCAACGCCTTTCATGGTATCCCATAAGCGTCGATTTAGGCGCTTTAACTCAGCGTTTGGTTCATCCCACAGCGCCAGTTCTGCTTACCAAAAATGGCCCACTTGGCACTCTGATCCGTATTCTCGCGGCTTCACGTTCGAGCAAGCCGGAGATCTCAACCATTTAAAGTTTGAGAATAGGTTGAGGTCGCGGGCCCCTGTTAAATTCAAACTAATATTGTAATTAAATTTCCCCATATATAAATCTTGTCTATATTTATTCTGTTGAGTTTCTCCCCAAAAATGTTTAATAAAATTACTTACAAAATCTATATATTCCTCAAATTCATCTTCTAAACTATAAAACCAGACTTGTGCATACCCATTTAAATATACTTTAATTATTTCTTTTTGCTCTTCCCATATATTGATATATCTTAATTTATTCTCAATATTGTTTAGAAATGTTTTTGGATTCATGTTTCTAATTTTTCCATCAAATTTCGCATTAATATCTATATTCATATTTATTAGATTTTGTGGTATTATTCTTTGAGTTCCTAAATGATTCTTAACTTCTGCTAATTCGTTTTCGTATTTCTCGTTTAAATTTTTTATATTTATATTTAAATTTAGTAATTTCTCCTTTTCTATATTCATTATTTTCTCTTGACACTTATCCACTGATTCCATACATTTTTCTCCCATACATATCATTAATTCATTCTGTTTTCCGATTTCAATTCTAAATTTACTAAATTTACATTCATTTTGTTCTAATTTCCTATCTTGTATTAACAATTTATCATCTATCTCATTAATATGTATATTTATTTTCTCATTCACATATTCTTAACCATATTTAATTTTTCATCTATACTTTCAAATTTTTTATTCATATTTTCTAATTTATCATTCACAACTTCAAATTTATCATTTATACTCATATTCATGCTATTCATATTTTGCATCATACTCATTTGCATCTCTCTAAATAATTCAATAAATTTCCATCTCTTGATTTATTTATCTTTTTCTGTTTCTTTTCTGAATCTACTCTTATAAATATTTCATTTTCTTTTTCAACTTTCTCCCCTTCATTCATATCTACACATTCATCTAAATTTTCAGTTATTTGCTCTACACTTATATTTACATTCAATTCATCCTCATTCATCTTCTCTTCACCTTTTTAATTTCTTAATACCATGTTACTAGCCATTTTTTAAATTTATTTATGTTATACTTTAATACAATAATTCTCAAAACTACTTATGTTGCAAATATAGTTAATATAATTTCTCTTTTTCTGAGCTCCACGTTGGGCACCAATTATTATGATTTGCCTTTATTTGAGTTTATTTATTTATTTTTATGAATTTAAATTTCAATTGATATGATCTGGTATATTTATTCAATATATGAATAAATTATGTTGAGCGCCTTTAAAACCCTTGAAAACTGATATTTATTTATTTTGATTTGATTTGACTCTAATTCAATTCTCAGGGAAGGTTCCCTTTTCTGAAATTGACTCTATTTCCTTTATAATATTTTGACTTTCTAATTAAAAACTTCAATAAATTCAAATATTTAAAAATTTAACAAATTTATTAACTCATTTATCGACATACAAATTAATTTAATTTCAACAATATCATTAACAATCACTAAATTTTTAATAATGGTACCTTTTATTTCATCCGCCTTTTATTATATTTGCAAATAAATCATATACAGTCAAATTGGCCAGTATAAATTGTTATAAAAACTCACGATTTTCAAATTCACTTATGGTTATTTTTTCTTCGAGATGGGTCCAATAAATTCTATTTGTTCTTTACTCTGTTTTCATCTCCGTTCTGTGACTCTCTGGACTAGATTCTGGTATTCCTTTTTAATCTTACTATTTTTCTGTTGTATTTATACCTTACAACAAGGTTCACAATTTTTCCACTTAATTGAACTTTTTTCTTCACCAACAGGTATAATTCGCTTCAAATATTACTAATATCGATGATTTATTACAATTTTATAACTTTCAGCTTCTATGATACGTAATATTTTCCTGCTTTACAACATGGAGAATTAAAACAAATGAAAATGAGATATCAACTAACAATGCTTCTTCGTCAGATGTACCTTAGGAACTGTTTTCTGGAATTGTGCTCTACCCTCTTATATAAACTCTATTATTTTCATAAATCTCATTGCCTGAGTAATACATTCTAAAAAATTCTGACTTCCTTTGGAATTAATTTGATTATAATTTAAGTAACATAATAACAGGTAATGTAAATATTTTTATATCATTCAATTTAATTAAATATACAATAATTTTAGAAATTGATTTTTTCAATAATAACAGTTTCTTTATAATAATTTAAAATTTTTCAAACTCAATATTTCAACTTGATTATTTTAAAAAATTCAATGACATTTGTTTAGTTTTTTAATAAATTTGGAATAAAAACATATTTCTAGACTGAAATAATTTAGCTAATCTCAACTACATAATATTCTGATCATTTTGTACTAAAAATTTCAATATTCTATCCACTAATTAAGTTATTATTTATTCTTGAAAAATTTGACATTTCGATATATATAATTTTTGATTCTAACTTGAAATTCTCCTTTATTATATTATTCTAAAGCAATTTTCTATTTGAAACAATTAATTAAATTCTTCTAATACATTTATATATGATTAACTATCTGCAATGACTTGAAATCAAATTATTATTTGATATTCAAATTAAGTCGATTTCCAGAATTATATGTATTTTACATAAATTAAGTCTGTTATCTTGAAATAATCTATTCTAATCAATCTTTTTTGTATTTTCCTATTTATTTGATATTTAGTGAATTTCTATTGAAATCCTTGATATCTCTTTCCAACGATTACTGACATTTTATGTTTTTGACATTCTATGAGCATTTCTCATATATTATTGATTTTAAAAGTGGATCTTGAACATTTATAATTAATACATTTACATTAATCTTCCTTGTAGATCAGTTTTACATATTTAAATTCACATTAATTGAAATTTCAATAACATCATTACATTAATTAACAATTTTCTTACTTATTTCTTTTCATATGTTCAAATCTTATCATTGATTAGGTATACATGTATATTTATAATCATCTATCATTTACTAATATCTGCTTAAATTTATTGAAGTTTTCCTTTCCTTGATCAATTCTTCTTCATATTATACCTTATATTTCTATATTAATATTGCAAATAAATAATATATATATATATATATATATATATATATATATATATATATATATATATATATATATATATATATATATATATATATATATATATATATGTCTTAATCATCGAGATCGATCGGCGTCAATACCTTATTTAGTGACTCTCATGATTATTGCGGTTTATCTGGAGGTTTTCTCAAAATTAGTGATAAAGTTTGAGGAAAGTACTAATTATTGATCTGTGATTAGTTACATCGTGTCAGTTTTATCGAAAATCACCTGCATATCGATGGTCTAGTACACAAATGTTGTAAGTGAAAAATAGTATGTTTCGAGTTATATGAAATTTAAAGTTTGTTAGTTCACTATAATTCACAAGATTACGTTTAAACATCGAATATGCTGTATTAAATTTGACTATATTATTAGATTTCGGGTGAAAGTATTCACTTACGCTATTTGATCATACAGTATTAAAAATTTTGAAAAATAATCTAAAATACCTGTACTTACCACATACCTATGTCGCTATACATTTCTTTGTTTGAGAAAAAAAACCTGTACTTACCACATTCGATATACAATTCTTTGTTTAAATTGAACTACCTAGATGACTAAAATTCAACTTCATTGTTAATGAACAAACTTTTGATAACAAACTATAACATTTCCAAAAAAAATTGTGTTTATTGTCTTTTAATCACTATTTTCACTGGATTTCTTTTATAAAGTTTGAATAATCGTCTGGGATAATCTTCTTTTCTGAAAAAAAATACAGGTCCTTTTTCTTCGCTTGGAAAATTGGAAGACGCGATGTGTATTTTTTATTCAATGTGGCTGATTCCCAGTTCTTTTTTGTTCTTATACTGTCTGTGATATCCAGTTCAAAATAGCTTTCTTCTGAGAGGTTCTACTTGTATTTTATTATATTAGGATTTTTCTTCTGAATACAATGCCACTTGATGCGAATCCTGTTGACTTTCTCTTTCTTAGTATTTAGTGTTGTTAAATACAGTATCTGACACACTATACCACTCAATCTTAATCACTTAACAACAGATAGGCGCCAATTTTTTCTATATGCCTTACGCTTTCTGTTTTTCTTATCCTTCACACCATTGAAAACGTTTTGAATTCGGAATCATCCGATGAATCATCACTATCTGACGAGGGCTTATGAGAAACAGAGGGTTCTGCCACATAAACGTCGTATTTTCTAAAAACAGAAACTCATTGCTAAAACATGCTTTCAATTAAGTAATTGATTAGCTTTACTTTCACTCAAAAAGGCAAAATTGGCTGTCTACTTTCTTCGAATGGTTTAACATATTTTTGACACACTTTCGTATAGGGATCTTCATTCGACAAGGTGCTCTACCGGAGGTGGAGTTCTCGTCGCAATCCATAATAGGTATTCATCAGAGAGCATTGATTTATCGGCACTGCATGACTTGGCTCCAACTATTGATCTAATTGGCTGCAAAATTAAATCTGGATCACTGATGTTTGTTATAATTGTTGTTTATGTACTTCCTCAAGTTGATATGGTAACGTATGATCTATTTTTTGATCTCTCAACTATTCAATCTGTACTTGATAAAAAACTGTTAATCATAGGTGATTTTAATGCACCTCAGTTTGTGAACAATTCCCTTCGGAAGGGAAATGAGTTGCCTTAGCAGTCTTAGCAGAGATTTTCAACCTTAATCAATTTAATAACTTGATTAATATCAATGGTAGACTACTGGATCTAGTTTTCTCGAATGTTGCTTGTCGGATCTCTCAGGATGACTTTTCACTTGTGATCTGCAATACCCTCCGATTCATTTCTATGTTGCATGGAAACCACTTCTCAGTGGTCGCCATGTCACACCCAATCAGAGTGCATCCCGCACTGATGAGCGTGAGTACCCGCCCTCCTTCCTTATAAATACGGCCACGCAACGATCGGCCCGTCAGTTGATTTATAAATAACCGGTGTCCTTATATGCCATTTATTTATTTATTGATTATTAATTTACAAAATGTGTATATAGTGTTTGTTCAATACTTCTATTTTATCTATACAGTAAGTGTTGGTGTACTTTGTGATTGTGTTTTACCTTGGTGAGTTTTACTGTTATGGGCGTGGCTTGGCGACGAATTTGAAATTTCTGAACCTTGCAAAGATTGACTACGCCCCATTGGTATTTCTTACATGAATCCAATGGAGGCCTTGACAGAATCCAATAAGAGGCTTGAGTTCTTGCTGAAGAGAGAAAGTGACGATAACCTACAACTGAGGGAGTAAAAAGAAAAACTTGTTAATCAGATAGCGGAGCTTACCAAGGCACTGAACGATTTTATTGCTAGACAGCACTCTAAGTCACTGTATGACGATCTCGCAGTGAGTGATACTGAATCCGATCAAGAGAATGCACATACCAGTAGCTCTCCTCTGAAGAAAAGGCGAAAGCGAAAAAGGCGCAAACGTGGCGACAAAAATGATTCTGCTGCTTCTGCTAGCAATTGCAGCATGTTGTCTGCAACTGAAAATGCGACACTTATTGAGGCAGCGAGGTTAAATGCCACGTGCAGTAGTAGGATGTCTATCGCTGAAACTGTACCATCTGCACGGACTGTGAGGAGAAGTGCGAGTCCCTCTCTCAGCAACAAAATACCACCTATTGTGCTGAGGGACAAATCTAAGTGGGCCAGAGTGAACGATATTTTCACAAAGGAAAAAATGAATATGACTAAAGCAAAAACTATCACTGAAGGAATACGTATCAACTTTCTTACTGTTGACGACTTTAGAAAAACTGTGAAACTCCTTAGCTAAGAAAACATACCGCATCATTTCTACCAACTTTCTGAGGGAAAGCTCCTTCATGTGGTCACAAGAGGTATCCCTGAACCTACTGACGTTGGAGAGATAAAAAATGACCTCATTAATCAAGGATTCCATCCCAACGCAGTTGTCCGGATGCATAAACACACTGATGGTAAGAAACTGCCTATGCCTCTGGTAGTGGTTACTTTGCCAAAGACCGAAAAGAGCATCTTTCAATTAGAGACGGTCAATAGATTGAGGGTAACTGTGGAAACGCAAAGACGGAAAGCTACTGCGACGCAATGCTACCGTTGTCAAAAATTTGGAAATTCACAGAGCAGATGCACAGCTGGACCCTTCTGTGTCAAATGTGCTGGAAAACACAATTCTAATGAATTCAGAAAAGATAATAAGTCTCCCCCTAAGTGCATAAATTACGGAGAGGGCCACACTGCTTCGTACCGAAGTTGCAAGGCATGGCCTAAGTTGACAAACAAAACTGCGACTAGTCAGACAAATCCTGGAATGTCCTACGCTGCAGTAACAATTGCAGATGCTGTTTCCAAGGAAGAGTGCTCCCTGCCAACATTGATCACCGCATTCAAAAAACTACACCTCGACATGCAACAGATGGCATCTTCCATAGAAAACCTCCTCTCTAAGGCCAATAAACAATGAAATACACAATGAAAAGACAGGTGAAAATAGCATACTGGAATGCTGACGGTGTAAAGGAGAAGATGAACGAGCTAAGATTGTTTATTGAAAGCAAGCAAATCGATATTTTACTTATTGGGGAGACCCATCTGAAGAAGGGCAATCTCTTGAATATGCCCAACTATAAGGTATATAGAAGCGACAGGTTACTTCAGCCCAAAGGAGGCACAGCCATCCATGTCAAAAATAATCTTCCCCACCATCAAATTGACACTGTTCGAGGCGTGGTTGAAAACACGTCAGTAGAGGTTAGAAATGGCAACGAGAAGTTCATTTTAACGTCCGCCTACTGCTCTCCAAGTGAGGCTTTGACTCGCGAGGTGCTGGATCTGCTTTTGAAGAGAGGAATGCCAGTCCTGTTGATGGCTGATTTGAATGCAAAGCATGTCTCATGGGGATGCAATACAACAACATGTTGAAAATCTCCAGCTCCATATTCCAGCTGCTCCAGCCCACTATGGTGCTACGGAAAGACCAGACATACTAGATATAGCCATCACTTCAGGTATCAATACCCCTTTGGATCTCTGTGTCCATCAGGAGCTGAGCTCAGACCACAACTCAATATCACTGAACTTGTGCATCAGTGACAGTTGCATACCACGGGAGCGAAGAAAGCTGGATACAAATAAATTTAGATCATACCTGAAGTCAAGACCAGTGCCCCTGACGGGTCCATCAGCTGCTGACACAATTGACAGTGAAGTACTCGCGCTCACCAGTGATATTAAAGAGGCTATGGAAAAATTTTCCAGAGTCACAGTCATCACGACTCCACATTGCTCTTCGTTACCACCTGAGTTGCTGGACTTGATACGTCGGAAGAGGAAGGCACGAGTGGTCGCTCAAAGATCCCTCGACCCTCGCGATAGACTTTTGGCTTCCAAAATCAATAATACTCTGAAACGTGAACTAAAGTTACACCTTAGCAAGGAATGGGAAGACTACATGTCGACGATCGATTCAGACCACCTAGCTATATGGAAGGTGGCAAAAAGGATGAGGAGAAATCCAGCTGAAGTTCCGCCTCTAGAGAATGGAGATGTGTTGGCATACAGTGACGCTGAAAAAGCGGAATTATTCGCTGACACGTTAGAAAGCCAGTTCCAACCAAACCAACAGGTTGACACAGAAGAGGCCAAACAGTTTGTTCATCAGTCGGAGATCTTCTGCCACAAATTAGATGCGTCACCTCCTAAACAAATCAGGGAGGCCACATACGCCGAGCTGCAAAAGAAAATAAAGGCTCTGAAGAATAAAAAGTCCTCTGGTCTGGATTCAATAACTAGTTTAGCCATCAAAAATCTTCCCAAGAAAACCATACTGAGACTGTTGAATATCATAAATGGATGCCTTATACACAATTACTTTCCGAATCCATGGAAGAATGCAGCTGTGATAATGATTCCGAAACAAGGAAAAGAAAATAAAAATCCTGAAAATTACAAGCCAATAAGCCTCCTTAGTCACCTTTCGAAACTCCTCGAGAAAGTTATATTGGATAGACTACTGGAAAACATAGAGAGCAATCAAGTGATCCCGGATGAACAGTTTGGATTCAGGAGGGGACATTCTGGTGAACAACAAGTATCGAGGCTAGCCCACACAATAAAGGCTGCATGGAGAGACAAAGACGCTGTGGCGGTCGTCTTCCTAGACGTCGCGAAGGCCTTTGACAGTGTTTGGCATGAGGGGCTTCTTCTGAAGATGAACTTGCTGAACGTCCCAGAAGAACTTATCAGATTTTACCGTTCATTCCTCGCGAACAGAAAGTATATTGTACAAGTGAACGACTCACGGTCAAGCTGCAGGACAATGAGGGCAGGCGTTTCACAAGGCTCAGTATCAGGACCCATACTGTACAACCTATTCACGAGTGATTTTCCCAAAACAGACGGAACAGAACTTGCATTGTTTGCAGACGACACAGCCATCATTGGAACATCAAGAGATATTGACCTCGCAGCGCAAAACGTGCAGAGAGGAATAGACAAGTTGAATGAATGGTACGATCTCTGGAGAATAAGAATGAATCCCAAAAAATGCCAGGCAGTTCTGTTTACAAAAAGAAATGTGAAAACCAGGCCCCTCTTGTACGAGGAGATGAAAATTCCATGGAGGGAATCCGCGAAATATTTGGGAGCCTACTTCGACAGAAAAATGAATTGGACAACCCACACGGAGAATCTGAAAGCAGAGGGCCACGCAGGTCTGCACATCTTATACTCGCTATTGAAGTCTAGTAAGCTCAGCTTGGATACGAAACTAATGATATACAGAACCATCTTGAGACCATCCCTCACATACGGAATTGCCGCATGGGGAGACACTTGCACAACAAATTTGAATAAGATACAAACTATTCAAAATAAGGCCCTCAGAATGTTGACCGACGCACCTTATTTCATACGTAACGTTCAGCTGCACAGAGACCTAAATGTTGATAGCATACTCAAGGTAGACAAGCAGACAGCAGCGATGGCACATGCAACAGCTGCAAGTCATGAAAATCCTCTAATACGTAGGCAGACTGCCAACTAGGTGATACTGGGGGTAGACAATTTACAAATCACCAATTGAAGGAATCCAACAGAAGGAAGAACAATTTTCATTCAATTGATGCTAAAAGGGGCCTATGTTGCAATAGCAACGACCCAAACACAGAAATCTAGGCAAAGAGAGAGAGAGGCCCGTCAGTTGACTCTGAAGAGTAGGCAGGTTGAGACTTCAGAGTTGACAGGAAGCAATACGGTTAGTGTAGTAGCTAGGTTGAGACCACGCAATCGTATTGTTTCCGATTCCTCCTAATTCGATTCGTGGAGTAGGCAGATTGAGGCCACGTATCTGAATTATTCCTCTCTAATTCTCCTGAAGATGTCTCCGCAAAAGGAGCCGAAACGTCGAGATTTTTCAAATCTTTCACGCGTTTCATTCAGAGAACCAAGTTTTTCATATATATATATATATATATATATATATATATATATATATATATATATATATATATATATATATATATATATATATATATATATATATATATATATCAGAATATTCTTCATTTTTTATTCCAATAGAAGTCGTATATTCATTGAGTCTTTTAAAGATGAAATAGTTATTTTAGTTTCCATCACGTGTTTTCGTTAGGATAAAAGCACATTTTATGTAAAAACGAATGAAACAATTGAATTAAAATATCATAAAAAATCAGGCGATTAACGTAACAAGTCCGAATAGTATTGTTTTTTCTAACGAGCTGTAGGCGAGTCCTGGAAGTCTGAAAATTCAAAAAAAAAATGCCGGAAGTTTTACGTCTACTTCATCATTAACATAAAATCAAAAAGAAAAAATTAGGAATCTTCGAAACGTCAACTATTTGAATCTCAATTTGTTAATTCATTATGTCGTTGCTATGGTTATGATTACCTTCATTCTCCTGAAACCTATTGTAAATCATTTCGTTCGAGTTCATTGAAAACAACAATGCAATACGTAT
The DNA here is from genome assembly GCA_030704885.1 of Cynegetis impunctata. Lineage (NCBI taxonomy): Eukaryota > Metazoa > Arthropoda > Insecta > Coleoptera > Coccinellidae > Cynegetis > Cynegetis impunctata. The sequence continues at coordinate 449,243 of JARQZK010000744.1, forward strand.
TTTGTAAAGGTGGAAAAGTGCTACTCCCTCGTCATGACCACCCTAAACTAAATTAATCGTAACCAACTTTCTATTATTTTAACTGAGGTGTTTTTAATATGGTCCATGTGATTTGACAAGTTTAGAATGCTCAATTTATAAAAAATTATTGATTGAATTGAAAATCGCATTTTCGCAATTTTGAAAAAAAATTATTTTTCTCAAATAAACCAAAAACTATTCATGATATGAGAAACTGTTTTTATTGTCAATTGGAGGGTTCTCCTTACTAAAAATTCTGATATTTTTTTGATCTTAGTATCATGAAAATTGAACGAGATATGTTGGCTCAAAATTTGCATTCGAGTATTAATTGTGGCTCATCCAAGCCCTTTGAAATCAACCCTTTTCGCATGGAAGGTTAAAAAAAAGTTTTAATCAACGCGGTGTCAAAGACCTTGAAATTCCTTACAGAATGTTGATGATATATGAAAATATTATAGTTTAAAAAATGAGGGAGTAATCGTCGAAAAACCAACTTTTTAAATTTTTTATTTCAGAGCAAAATTCCGTTTCACTGGCATATTCTTCTGAAAGTTTAGAAATAGAATATACAAACAGTGCAGATTTGATACTATTTTCTCACAGCTTTACTGGATGTGACTCAACTTATCAATATTTTAGAACGTTCCGACGTAAGAGGAAATGCGAAGATTTTTTATAATAGTTCTTCAACGCTTGAAGATATTTTAGAAGCCGGTAAATACTGTACCGAAATGTTGTTTGGACTTACTGAAGACACTATACCTTAAATACATTGAAATGTGTAATAAACTTGTCTGAATACCTCGAACAAATCAGATATAACTCATTTATTGATATGACCACTAAAAAAAGGCTGTTAGATTTCAATCTCTTGTCCAAAGAGTTGGTGCTTTCAATGAACACATAATATGGCTGGGTGACGAAAGTATTAATTATTTTGATTGGGGTTGAATTAAAATTGACGGAATTTTGCATCCAATCAAAAACCAGAATGAACCGGCACCTGAGGAGCTTTTGAAAATGATATTTTTTAATTGCAAAAAGGGATGCAGTTCAGTGTGTGGTTTCCGCCGAGTAGGTCTTTTTTGCAATGCAATGTGCAGAACCTGCAGTGAAGACGCTTGTCTAAACCGCAATATTTATATTATTGTTCACAAAAGGTGGCTTTTATAAGGGTTGTGTTTAACAAACGACAAGAGTTATATCTCTGATGAAATATTCTCGATTCAATATTAATGCACTTTTATATCATTTCTTATTGTGAAAAAATCGTGAAGATTATTTTTCAATAATTCTTATTCTCAGGAGAAGACTTATAAGGGTTGATGCGTTTCGGCGAATGATAATTACATTTGAATAGATTATTACTCGGAGTATTATAATACAATATGACGCAATTTTCTATTAGTTCAAGTTATAAATACCTACCTTTAGAACTAGTTTCAGAAATTACTCCTATCAGCTGATGATTTGAAGGGGTTTCATCTATCTGATTAATCGTTAACTTATTTGAGTATATCAATTGATCTACAAATCATTCAATCATACTTTATTTTAACTAAATACATGCTAAAATCTACGTTTTCTCAGTTTTTTGCGATAAGTGGTAGTTTGACTAAAAAAATAAAAAGCACATGCCGGAAGAGTATAGATTTTGAAGAAGAGGGTAAGTAGAGCTCAAATCCAAATTTTTATCAAAATCGGTGTTGATTCTCAAAATTCGCTACGGTACACCGAAACGTCCCAATGCACGTAAACTGACCTGCGCTGGTAAACCTGCACAGGTAACATATCCGGTAAATCGTAGCGTATATGACGAGCATTAGAAGAGACTTTCATATGACTGAAACGATTCATATTGTTTTGATGGGAATACTTTTTTTCATTATTTAATAGAAATGATGAATACTTTCTACTTTGAGATAGAACATTGCGTAAATGAAACAACATGAGCAGATTCAAAAATCATACCTTATACTAATAAGGATCAAATTTTCTTTCTTCATCTCCATTTCAGCTTGAGATGCGTCATGGATTTCTTTTATTCTTTGTAATTCATTAGGATCGATGTTTTGATCTCCTTTAGATTTGCCATAACGTCGTGTTCGATGAGTAGATTTTCTTCCCTTGGTTGAATGTCTAGGTGATGAACCGGCGTGTACCGATTCATTGATCCTCATCCAAGATTGGCCAGAATAAAACTCAGCCTGAAACGGTACGTACTCCAATTTTCTGGATACTGAAAGTTTAACCAAAAGCTGTTTTTATATTCGTACTTAAACGAGTTGAATCCATAACGTATACTGAAAATCAACCCGGCCAGAGTAAGCCACGCGTAGTAGAGAAATTCTCTCTCACAAAATTGAGGAAAATTGTTTGTATTTAGATTCTGATGTATCCAGTTATGAAAAAATAAACAAGGAGTCGAAAAAACTTAAATAGTCTAACTATTGAATATGGTTATATCGGAAGAGAAACCTGCTCCATTCCACTTTTCGACTGATTTTAATCCATATTTTAATTTGCCTTTTATGGGTTCCTATAATTGTGTTCTTCTTTAGGTTTGACAGTTATATAATAATGGTACCAATATCTTACAAAAAAACTCATAAAAACTTCCTATTACATATGTCAAAATACTTCAAGAATAGGCCAAGGAATAACCCTTTGAATTTTTGCCGCATGTTCACCTTATCCTTGTATATGAATATATATATATATATATATATATATATATATATATATATATATATATATATATATATATATATATATATATATATATATATATATATATATATATATATATATATATATATATATATATATATATATATATATATATATATATATATATATATATATGTATATATATATATATATATATATATATATATATATATATATATATATATATATATATGTATATATATATATATATATATATAGGGGAGAGGAAAACTATTTGTAGGGACTGCAGCAATGTAAAAGGAAACTCTTTGAAGTTTTTCCAAGCTTTCGGAATCGATTATTCCATCATCAGGGAGAAACTATCGTGAGGATGATTACATATATGTTGATAATACGATATAAGAAGTTATAATTAAATTTCTGAACGAAATGACAAATCGGTGTCACTCATTTTTTTATTTTTTTTATTTTCAAATTGAAGTTTGACATTATTTCGTTACGTTAAATTAATTTGATAAAGTGTTATTTTATATCAAGTGAAAGTAAAATAGAATAAATTTCACTCAAATGGCTTATATCTGTTTTTTTATTGATGGATTTATTGTCTTGATAAATAAAGGCCATTTCTAAGAAAGATCTTTTTGAAAGATGTGATTCTCTTGCAAGAACAGTTGTTGAAAGGTAGTTCATCTGGTGGTCACAATCATTGACATGTTTAGCTAAAGCACATCTTTCAGGGTGTAATCTACTATCACTCTTATGAGAAGTGATTCTGTCTTTTAATAGTCTTTTCGTTTGGCCAATATAATTCTTATCACAATCATGACAAGGGATATTATAAACAACATTTGTGAGTGATAAAATAGGAATTTTGTCTTTTACTTTCGAATATATTTGTCTCATTGAAATAACTGTTCTATTTGCAATTTTAATGTTTTCAAAAGATTGAAAAATTCTGGTCAGTTTAGGTGTTATTTCTTTTATATAAGGCAATGAGGCATAAAAAATTGAAACTTGACTCATATCTCTAACAAGTTCATTTTGAGAATTGTAATTTTGTCCTATAATGTCATTTTCTGATAAGGATGTGCTAAATAAAATTTTCTTGACTAAAGATGGTGGGTAGGAATTTTGTATGAAGAGTTCTTGAAGTTCATTCAAATTTTTGTTATGAAAAGATATATCAGAAATTTTGAGTACTCTGTTCTTCATTTGTTTTAACAAATTCACTTTCATCGAAAATGTGTGATAAGAAAAGAAATTCAAATACCTTCCTGAACTGCATGCTTTTCTATACCAATCAATCAATATCATGTTATCAACCGATCGTATAAGTTTTGTATCAAGAAAAGGTACTGAAAGATCTGAAGTACTGAAAGACCTGAGTCTTCTGTTTCGATTGTGAATTGTATGAATGGGTCGTAACTATTGAAAGTATCTAAAATTTCTGTTATACCATTATTAGGTAAAGCTAATATAATATCATCCACATATTTTTTGATGAAAAATAAGTTAAAAGAGAGTAATGGAATCACTGTGTCTAGCAATTCATCCATAACATAAGCTGCAAGAATAGGTGAGAGTGAAGATCCCATTGGAGTTCCAAAAGTTTGTCTGAAATATTTTCCATTGAATGAAAAATAGTTATCTTCAAAGAGAAATTTTATCAAGGTGGAAAAGTAATGTTTTTCAATGGTGCAATGTCTGCTGATACGGTCCCAATTTTTATCTATTGCCCTAAGGCAAATATTAAGATAAACATTACTGAAAAGAGAGACAACATCCAAACTGGCCACAACGTAATTATCTGGTAATTTGGTTTTATTAAATTTTTCTGAAATTTCAAAGGAATCTTTGATAGAGTAAATGTTATCTGAATCATAAGCGTTAGACAAAATATTCGTTAAAAATTGAGCAATTTGTTCTGTAGGAGAACCTATGCAAAATTACAATTCTCATAATGAACTTGTTACAGATATGAGTCAAGTTTCAATTTTTTATGCTTCATTGCCTTATATAAAAGAAATAACACCTAAACTGACCAGAATTTTTCAATCTTTTCAAAACATCTATGAGACAAATATATTCGAAAGTAAAAGACAAAATTCCTATTTTATCACTCACAAATGTTGTTTATAATATCCCTTGTCATGATTGTGATAAGAATTAAATTGGCCAAACAAAAAGACTATTAAAAGACAGAATCCCTTCTCATAAGAGTGATAGTATATTACACCCTGAGAGATGTGCTTTAGCTTAACATGTCAATGATTGTGACCACCAGATGAACTACATTTCAGCAACTGTTCTTGCAAGAGGATCACATCTTTCAAAAAGATCTTTCTTAGAAATGGCCTTTATTTATCAAGACAATAAATCCATCAATAAAAAAACAGATATAAGCCATTTGAGTGAAATTTATTCTTTTTTACTTTCACTTGATATAAAATAACACTGAATCGAATTAATTTAACGTAACGAAATAATGTCAAACTTCAATTTGAAAATAAAAAAAATAAAAAATGAGTGACACGGATTTGTCATTTCATTCAGAAATTTAATTATAACTTCAAAAATGTATCAACTTTTCTAATTATTTAACAAATAGCATCATTTTCAATGTTTCTTATATCGTATTATCAACATATATGTAATCATCCTCACGATAGTTTCTCCCTGATGATGGAATAATCGATTCCGAAAGCTTGGAAAAACTTCAAAGAGTTTCCTTTTACATTTCTGCAGTCCCTACAAATAGTTTTCCTCTAAACTAGTCAGCGACTACCCTCCTCTTATATATATATATATATATATATATATATATATATATATATATATATATATATATATATATATATATATATATATATATATATATATATAAATATATATATATATATATATATATATATATATATATATATGTTTATATCTAATCAAATATATAGATCTGAATATTTAAATTCAATATTGATTATTTACCAGTTCTCATGGTCATGTGGAATAACACTAATCCATGTCGTTGCGGTGGTTGATGCAGAAGATTTATGTTGAATACTCCTCCAACTATATGAAAATTTCTCAGATTCACCTCATCTGGATCTACATATGTGATATAGTTCCAGAACGACCGCTCGTAGTAAAACTCTGAAAATATAATCTTCTCCAAGTATATATATATATATATATATATATATATATATATATATATATATATATATATATATATATATATATATATATATATATATATATATATATATATATATATATTTACATATATATATAAAATTAAGTGAACTAGGACATTTATTTGAAACTAATCAAACAAACCTCCTAGCGGAGCTGGCTATAAGAGTTCACGAAGCATCGAAATATCAACATCTTCCCTAGACGGTAATTGTTCGAAATGTTAATTTGTTTATCACAATGGATGGAAATTGATAGACAGACTGTTTCGCCCTTATCGGGGCTCATCAGTATCATCCATCCACCAAGAGTGATAATCAAACTAACATTTCAAACGGTCATACATATTTCTTCTAGTAACTCCATAACATATGAATATGACACAGCGCCACCAGTCGGAAACAATTGAACCACATCTTTCAGACAGACGAAAACATTTCGGCAACGAGAACTAGTACGTCCGGAACACCCGAAGGTGGCTACCATTTTCGCTAAGCAAGAGTAAAGCTGACACATCAATTCGATGTGATTCAACGTTACACACCGCAAGCAGCACGCTCCGAATTTTATCGCAATGGCAAATGAATATAAGGAAGAATGATTCGTGTTAAACGGAAAACACGCCCGTGGTTATAAAATTAAGTGAACTAGGACATTTATTTGAAACAAACCTCCTAGCGGAGCTGGCTATAAGAGTTCACGAAGCATCGAAATATCAACATCTACCCTAGACGGTAATTGTTCGAAATGTTAATTTGTTTATCACAATCGATGGAAATTGATAGACAGACTGTTTCGCCCTTATCGGGGCTCATCAGTATCATCTATCCACCAAGAGTGATAACCAAACTAACATTTCAAACGGTCATACATATTTCTTCTAGTAACTCCATGAAAATGGTAGCCACCTTCGGGTGTTCCGGACGTACTAGTTCTCGTTGCCGAAATGTTTTCGTCTGTCTGAAAGATGTGGTTCAATTGTTTCCGACTGGTGGCGCTGTGTCATATTCATACGTCATGGAGTTACTAGAAGAAATATGTATGACCGTTTGAAATGTTAGTTTGGTTATCACTCTTGGTGGATGGATGATACTGATGAGTCCCGATAAGGGCGAAACAGTCTGTCTATCAATTTCTATCGATTGTGATAAACAAATTAACATTTCGAACAATTACCGTCTAGGGTAGGTGTTGATATTTCGATGCTTCGTGAACTCTTATAGCCAGCTCCGCTAGGAGGTTTGTTTGATTAGTTTCAAATAAATGTCCTAGTTCACTTGATTTTATAACCACGGGCGTGTTTTCCGTTTAACACGAATAATTCTTCCTTATATATATATATATATATATATATATATATATATATATATATATATATATATATATATATATATATATATATATATATATATATATATATATCTTCGCACAAACAGACAAAATTTTTTAATGTCACTTATTTCCCATAAAACTACCCGAAATATCGGAGAACAAAAGTATGCCGTGTGTCTTCACTGCGAATATATATATATTTATATATATATATATATATATATATATATATATATATATATATATATATATTTATATTTTTTCGGGTAGTTTTATGGGAAATAAGTGACATTAAAAAGTGAAATTTTGTCTGGTTGTGCGAAGAAGATCAGTGAACTTAATAGTGAATTTTCCATCGAAGCATTTTAGTTAATATATGTAATTGAATCAGAGTAATAAGGAACAAAAAAAACCAAAATATCTTCGAAGCAGAGACAGAAGGCGGTGCGAACTGGTAAAAATTGAACAGATAAGATATAAACACTCTGCATTTTGCCTCAGCGTACCAATAAAAATCAATAACATGAAAAGAATATTTCAAAATGGATAAAACTGAGTGTTCAGAATGTAAACTAACAATTCGATCAACAAGAGAATTACGATATCCCTGCACACCTTGTGATTCTGTAAAAGTCTAATATGCAATAGCTGTTCAGGATGTAAAGCATCAGAAATGAAATGTTTGCCTCTAAAAACGCGAATATTAAAATTCAAATGAGTGCCAGAATTACGAATACGCTGATATTCTTGTGAACACGATTAAAGATAAAGATCGAATAATTGATGATTAAAATGAATTTTTCGAGATGCTTAAAGAAAAATTAAAAGAATTGGAAATAATAGCGTAAAACAAACTTATCGGAAATATTATGTAGATGCTGTGAGTACGAACAGGGAAACCAATAATGAAAGAAGAAATAACTATCCAAACCTTGTAATCAAAAAAAAAGCTGTTAAACAGAACTTGGATGACAATTATGAAGTCGAATTGACAAAAATGAGACAACGCAGAATTAAAATTGTGAATTTCACACAAAATATGTCTGCCGACGAAGTAACTAGGACTACTAGGAGCATCATTGAACAAAATGATATACAAGATGATATCAAGGCTACATATATCAGGAAAGATGTTTCAAATGTCAAGGCTTCTACCATAGAATAAATTATTGCTGCAATAAACTAGCTTGTCCAATTTGTAAAGAGCCACATGAAGAAATCAACTGGCCAAAACAAACTAAAAATTGTATAAACTGTGTCACTTCAAATGAGAGATATAAAACGACTTAAAGTACTCGGCATTCTACCGGTTATTTGCTGTGTCCTAGTTTGGAGTACCAAAAACGAATTCTTCAAAGAAAAACAACCTATACCCCAGAATGGCCATAGTAGACGAAGATGCTCATCTAGAACTTGAACTTGCTGGAAGAAATCTTGGTGAATACATCGATGCTCCAAACTGCAGGTACAGCGCCAATAGTAGTTTTAATGTTTTTCATCTTAATATCAGAAGCATTGAAAAAATTTTTGATGAACTGTTAGTTGCCTTGTCAACATATAATATACATATATATAAATTATGATATTGTTATTTCAAGTGAGTGTTTTGGGATAGATACATTGCAGAAAATTAATATTCCGGGTTATGAAATATATTATAACAAAGCTGATTTCAACAGAATTGACGGGGTCGTAATATTTTTTGAGGAAAATTTGAATGTCATATTTGATAGTTAAACTTGCTGTCTGTGGGTTTACATTATAGTTATTAACGTAACAAGGCCGATATGTAGCAAATAACGGATGAGGTTGGATATTGTAATCCGAGGAGCAGCCGAGGATTATAACTAACCGAATCCGTTATTTGCGTATCGGCCGTGCGTCGTTAAAAATTTTTCGTAATCCCGTTGAAAGATTATATTTTGATTCCGAAGAAAGAAAAAACCCCGTACCTCGCAATTCTAAAGAAAAACCCCAACGTCGTGCCCTCTGTTGTCATGGAACAGTTTGACAGTTTTATAAACAACGTCAGTTTTTTGTGTTCTCAAGTTCGCTTTCACGACAACCATGGATGAAATTGATGAAATTGAGGAACAAAATCAAATTCCTTTAGAAATATTGGGAGAATCATGTGCAGCGCAGCGAGTGTTGATTAACTGCCGAAAATTACTCAAAAGCGACATCAAAAAGAATATGAAAATTTTGAAATGTGGCGTAAAAGCAAGAATGTAAAGGTGGTTAATGAAGATGTATTATTAGCCTATGCGAAATGAAAATCAGAGGTTTATTCTCCCAACTCGCTGTGGACCAAGATTTCAATGTTGTTATTGTAAGCAGAATGATGGTTTGAAATAAATATTTGAACAAGTAATTTCTTAACGGCCGCCGGCCGTTATAAAATTATAACGGCCGGCGGCCGTTAACACTGACTTTTCAATTGTCATCTGAATACCGTTAAATATAAATAACAGTATGGGATTACGAAAAGTATTTTAAATGCTACTGTTGAAGGTACATCGTTTCAAATTGTTGCATTATACTGACCAAATCCATCTAATATAATATTATTCATAGAAGAAATTGATGATTACCTTGAATTAAACCCTCAGCACATTCACTTTCAATTGCTTGTGGGAGATATTAATATCGACTTATTGAGTGGGGATGTAAATACAAATAAATATATATCTGTAATGGCAAGACATGGATTTTTACCTTACATACAGTTGCCTACTCGTGTAACTGGGAACACACCTACTTGCATAGACCATATATTTATCAAGTGGAAACATATAGGAAATATAGCTGTTCATTCACATTTATTGACGTGTAGTATCACAGATTATTATGCTGTGGCAGCTGTATTTTATAGAGACACACTTACTCGGATCCAAGAAAATAAAAACAAAGTTTTCCACACAATCAGGAAGATAAATGCGAAAAAGTTAATAACATTAATAGAAGGTGAAAACTGGACAATGGTTACTGTAGCGTGTGACGCTCATGTAGCTACAGATTACGACAAGGTCCATTATCACAAGAGATAAATTAAAAAAACGATTTTGTAATGATTTTTCCATACATTTAGAAGAACAATATAAATCTTATAGGAATCGACTAAATGGTCTTTTAAAAAAATGTAAACACAATTACTATAAGAACATAATAACACAAAATCAAAATAACATGAAGAAAATTTATCGAATAATTTCTGTGGCGGCAAATGATAAGTTTGGAGAGAGTGAAATAAGCTTAGATATATGCAATGATAGTGGACAAGCTTTCAATAAGAATAAAGAAATAGCAAATTTTTGTAATGAATATTTCACTAGCATTGGCACTTAAATGATTTGAAAAATAAATACACCACATGATTTCTCATTAGATAATATTCCCATTAATAATAACTCTTTGTTTTTAACACCTGTTACAGAAAATGAAGTATTCCTCCACATCAATTCATTTAAGAAGTGTAGTGCACCTGGTTGTGATGAAATCACTCCATTTTCATTAAAACTAACTGCAAAATACATTCTGCGCCCTCTTAGCCATATCATTAACTTAATATTTAGTAATTAAACAATGGTTAAAAATAACAATTTACACATTTATTATGAGAAATAACGCATGACGCACGTTTCGGTGGAACTTCACCTTCTTCAGATGCTAATGGGAAACTAACTATGATTCTCTGTTATATCGAAAACAAGAAATGACAAAATATGTAGAAGGGGTAAATACAAAGATGGTTACAAATAATTATTAGAAAAGGAGAAACCAATTCTGAACTGCTAGTCAGGTAGTTCGGTAATTTTGAAAAGATTAAGAAGAGGGCTTGAAGTATGATCGATTTGGCTATTCAATAGGAGACCAGAATGCTTGTATTCATTTATCTGTAATGATTCTAAAAAATTAAGTTCAATTCCCTTACTTTCAGTATTTAATATTTTAAAATCGAAATTGAATGTGTGATTTTCTTGGATTAAATGGTTTGCATAATGTGAATCCGACTTCTGATTAACAAAGCTACGTTTGTGTTCTGAAATTCTAGTTTGAAAACTTCTGAAAGTTCTACCAATGTAAAACTTATCACAATCGCCACAATTAATTTTATAAACTCCTGATTTATCATCTTTATAAACTTTGGATTCATTATTTTTTATATTATTTCCTAAATTATTACCGGTACGATAAGCAATGTTAATGTTGTGCTTAGATAGGAGAGATTTAGGTTTTTTACTTGAATTTCCGATGAAAGTGAGGCTGTTGTATTTGATATTATTTTTAGTAAGGGGGTACACCTGGTTAATTGCATTTTTGAAAAACTTCTATCTATATAACTTATATCTATCATATTGTCTATAATATTGGGATCATAATTATTATTTACGGCAATTTGTTTAATTATATTCTTCTCGATGTTAAAATTGACATTTGAAAGTGGAATATTTACTAAACGATGTACCATACTATTGAAAGCTGCCATTTTGTGTTGGAAAGGATGTAGGGAAGTACTATGTATGACGCTATCAGTGTGCGATGGTTTGCGAAAAATTGAAAAATTATGTTTGTTATCTACTTTTGTTATTTTCAAATCCAAATAGTTAATCGAGTTATCTTTTTCCATCTCTAAAGTGAATTTTATATTAGGGTGTAAAGTATTAATGAATGTTTGAAAGCAGTCTAGTTGTCTAAGAGTACCAGTGAAACAACAAATAATATCATCCACATATCTAAACCAATAAACGAATTGTCGACTAACAGGATGATTATGAATTAACTGTTCCAAATTATTCATGAATACTTCAGCCAACAAAGGGCTCAGCGGGTTTCCCATAATTAAGCCTTCAGTACTGCTGTAAATCTTATCATTGAAACTAAAATAATTCTGTTCAAGGCATAATTCCAAAAGTGACAATATATCTGATTTTATGAAAGGATTAACAAGATTTCTATTAAGTAACTTTTCTATTAGGGTTAAAGGAACCTTGGGTGGTATACTTGGAAAAAGATTAACTACATCCCAGGACATAAATTTAGAATTGAGTGGCAATTGAATATTTTCAATTTTATTGACTAAAAAAAAAAAAAAAAAAAAAGAGTTTTTGATAGAGAATTTAGGCTGAAATTTACAATAATTTTGAATTATTTCTATTAGAAACTGCGACAAAAACACTGAAGATGCTGTAGTGAATGACACTACTGTATTTACCACTTCTACATAATTTGTCATTTCTTGTTTTCGATATAACAGAGAATCATAGTTAGTTTGCCATTAGCATCCGAAGAAGGTGAAGTTCCACCGAAACGTGCGTCATGCGTTATTTCTTATAATAAATGTGTAAATTGTTATTTTTAACCATTGTTTTAATATGTTTATTAATTTACACCAAGTATCGGCCCAATCAATCCAAAATTTAATATTTAGTACCGGAAAATTCATCGAACAATTTAAAAATTCTATGATAATCCCTATATACAAAGCAGATAACAAAAATAAAATTTAGAATTATCGCCCAATTAGTTTAATTCATAATTTTGGAAAAAATACGAAAAAATGCCAAAAAACTTGCTTAGTTAACTTTTTAATAAGCAACAAAATATTAAGTGAATATCAGTATAGTTTACGAGAACGTAAAAGCACATCAGATGCCATGTTTGAGTTGTTAAGGAGGTTTCAAGCAATCTTGATGAAAATGTATCGCAGTATTCCTTGAGTTGGCAAAGGCCTTTGACACGATACATCATGGAAAATTACTACAAGTATTGAAGCGGTATGGTATTCGTGGTATTGTATTGGGTCTTTTCAAGGATTATTTAAATGACCGCTCACAACATGTAAAAGTCCATAACAATGTAAGTGAACCGCAACTGGTGAGAGTGGGTGTAACTCAGGGGACAGTTCTGGGGCCTATACTCTTCATGGCAAGGCTGTGTCGTATGCTGATGACACTGTTGCCATATTTAGTGGAGATAATTAGGAAGTTACTAAAGAACGCGTTCAAGAAAGTATGAATGTCATAAAGTTCTGGCTGGATGGGTGTCAGCTGTCTCTAAATGCAGATAAGACCAATTATATGGCATTCACCATCACAGATATAAACAGACCCAAGTTTCACAGCATTAATGTTGAGGGCATTGGAGACATAAAAGAAATTGAAAATACTAAATATTTAGGAATAATCATTGATAAAAACATAAAATGGAACCGACATATAATATATTTTACAAAGCGAATAATAAAACTAATTTAAAAATTTTATCAGTTGAGGGATATCTTGAGTAGGAGTGGGTATATTAATTTTGGTATATAAATCCCTATTGGAATCACTTTTAAGATATGGAATATTGGTTTGGGGAGAACTATATGAAAATTCATTAGAGAACTTGTCTACTATTCAAAATTATATATTGAAAATTATTTATAAAAAAGGTAGACGATACCCAACCAAACTATTTTATGGAAGGGATATATGCAACATAAGATCGCTGTACTTACATACATTGATAATATTTATACATAAAAAAAACAATTGAAGAATCATATTTGGCACAATGTTGTGACTCTTAGTATTAAGCATACACAACATTCCGATCGGATTCGTAGCGTCGCCGATTGAAGCCTATACACTCCAGTCGGAAGTGCTGTTAGTGTTGACAATATAGATTAAGAATCATTCACGCTTGGTGTGGACTTTCTAGTAGCCATCAGTGAGATATAGACAAGTTGAAGATGAAAAGCTTAAAAAACTATCAAATGAACGAAATTTCTTATAATGGAAACAAAACCTGGAAAAATCTCGTGATTGTTCGACGGATACATATTATACGAGAATGGGTGAATTGCAAAATTTATGGAAAATATATTCAAGAAGAGTTAAATATATCTCAAATGCATTTATAAAAAATAGGTCATCTAAACAGTCAAATTTATAAATTTACCTCAGTAATAACTTCAATATTAGTTATATGTGATAAGAGCACAGAAATAATTGAATCTGTGGCCAATGGATCGAATTTTATTGCGAACATGGTCGAGTTGTTTGAAAATAAGACTGAGTTGAGTTTTAATCTAGGTAGCTATGTGTGTGCATTTTAGTGAGTCAGAAATATTTGAATAATCGATTATCGTTAAACGATAATTTTCCACAATTATTCATCATTAATAAGAGGGCAGCTCTGTTCAATTTTATTTCAATTTATTGAAACACAAACTCCCAATATAGGTATATTTATCGAAAGGTAACTGAAATCCTTAGAATTTTATTTCCATGAGTTTCGTTCGAAAAATTTGCTCTGTCATAACTAGCCTATTCGATTTGTATAGATATAAGTTCCATATAATTGAATTTTCATTTCTTCAGAAGAATTAGATATTTTTGTAAATTGTCTAGATTGAAAAAACGTGGATTGTAATTCACTGCCTGTAGAAATTAATGACTAGGAAGAACTTGTATAGTGGTTCTTTATTGCTATTGTGTGAAAACAGAATCACCTCTGAATTATTTCCGAAACTTTTCACATAGATTTTATGTTTTTGAAATTCTTATTTCTCTGCCTTAAATTGATTGAAATTTGACTCACAACTGAACATTTTTATGCATAGATTCGCGCATACAATGGAGTTATGGTATTGACAACGTGAGAACATGCAAGTGTCTGTGTTCTGAACCATTTTGCAATGTTACAATAGTTGTTCATAAATCAAAACTTACCTTCCGCTACGTCTACATATTCATTAGCGGTTGGGCTCAGATCTTGAACAGGAACCTTGGGTATTTTATCATCTAACGCCACTTCCGACAGAAGAAAAGGTATCGGATATTTTTGATTGCCGTGTTTGCTCTGAAACTCTTCGAGTTTTTTAATATATTGCGCTCTAAGATAACTTTCGTATTCGTATTTATTTTTCAAAAGTCGGTCGTACTTGCTGGTTTCCAGGAGATCTGAAAAAACACAACCACTTTGATGATCACAATAAGGAAAATATGGTTAGACAGTTTATACATGTAAACCAGGGCTTCTTAAACTTTTTTCATTCACGACCCCATTAATGATTGCGGGTTTCCTGGCGAACTCATATAAATATAAGAAAGATAAATTAATATTTTTTTATGATTTATTTATTAGGTAACAATATAAATAAAGATACATATGAAAATATATTGTTTCATAATTCGTTTAGAAACATACAAAAATCTAAAGTTAAAAATTGCACGAAAAGTTGTTTGTATTATAGTTACAAAAATTATATGCTCTATTTTTCATCAAAATTGCATTTTTGCAATAACATGAATGGAAGAGAATTCTGACCGTCTTCATTCGCACGAATATATTTGAACGAAATCGTTGAGTGGATAGTATTAAATTAAAATTAAAAGAAAGAATTTAATGAGAAGGTTGTGCCTGTTTTGTATTGCATAGCAAATTAAATCTTGGTGGAATGTTTGACACTGCTGGATCTCCTCAACATTTATAAGCGATGAACGATATTGAGACTTAATATGTGTTAAGGCTGAGAAAGTAACTTCACATAAATGTTTGGCGTTGAATGGCAGAAGGACATTCAACGCCATACCAACGATTGTAGAAAATTCAGTTCTAGTTCCGATCCAGAATTCAGGCAAGTACTTTTTTGGAAATTGTTGTTTCAAGTTTGAGTTACTCGAGAGCTCAGCAAATTCCTCCTGAGCTTTGAGTGGCAAGTGATCAATATCACTTGAGACAATCTAAAAGGCTGTTGAATCCAAGCTACCTTTTGAAATCAATATTTAATATAAAATATGTACGGAACTGCGTTCCTAGCGCTTCTAAGTGATCTTCAATAATTTAGTAAAAGTTTTACAACTCTCGCTGGACAGACTATATATGTTATAAAATCGTCTATTTGAATATTTGACATTAAAATCTCTCGCGACCCCAGAATTTCGCTACGCGACCTCATTTGGGGTCGCGACCCATAGTTTGAGAAGGTCTGATGTAATCAAACAAAAACTGGTGAGCAGCAGGTCGTTTTTTTCTGCGGTTGAGGATAAAAATTTAAACAAGTGAAGGAACGTACCTCAATATCAGCTCAATCCACGCAATAAATTTCAACCCTCTATTGTAAAAAAATATCACGAAGTGTATCGCGTATTGATGGCTAAATAGATCAATGTACTGTGTGTCCAATTTTCGATACTTTTGAATGGTATCTCCGTTATTTTTTAAGATGGAGGGTTGCGGTTTTTGCGACACTCTGCTACTTTTTCGTAAAACTGAAGATGCCGTCAACAGAATTTTAGTAGCCCTTTTAGTTTTCAATATAGAGGGCATTTTTTATAATGTTGCATTTTGTTATCCTTCATCTTATCGAAAAAGTAATACAACATTCTTATAGATCTTTCCGTAGAATGCAGTGGTGTGAATAATTTTTGTTACATATTTAATATTTTCGAGTTATGAAGCAAACTTATGTTTCTAAATGGAATACCCTGTATATTTATTGACTATAAAATTTGTCTCTTTTTTTACATTTTCAAAATATATGATAGTATGAACTTTTTCTCAGAAACGCACAAATAAATGACAATTTCCTAAAATTGAATGCATAAATCAATAGAAGGCCATGGATAACAACAATGAACGTTACATGCTACTAACGAAGAATTGGATACCTTGCATAAAGGTATTTTTTACTCAAAAAATACCTATAGATCTTTTTTCTATCAGTAAGTTTGTGTCAACAGTTTTGTAGCGTAAAGTAACAATATTACAAACACAAATAAATAGCATAATTTAAAAAAATTGAAGGTGGTGTTCAAATTGACGACCATTTTTGCTGATGCAAAATTGGCACATCTTTGTAATATTTTGAGTAGCGTTAAGAAGATCCTCTGTTCTCATTTGCAGATTTTGAAAGGCTAAATGAATTGCCTCTCGAAGTTCTACAATGCTGTCAGTTTTTGGCACACTAATTTCCTTCTCAATTTTTCCATGAGGACAAAGGTGTTGCTTCTATACATCCCAAAGTATCTATCTCTTTTCTTTCTCTGTTCTCTTTGTTGTATATTTTAGCACGCGGGTGAACAAATGATCCGTACTCAACTAAATTTGCTTTTAAACGAGCAAATATCTCAAACAACGGTTGCCTTCTTTCTGGATATCTAACAAGAAAATAATTAGAATGATAATAGAGATTTTCATAGCCATTATAGCTTACTTACCTTAGGAAATATAATTCCGAAGCTTCTTCAGAATTTTCATCACCCTGTATAAAACATACCAGCATATCATACTTTTCATAATTTCCATACTCTGCATTATTCGAAAACATCGATTAATATCAATTAAATAATAATACCAGATCAACGAAAATAAACACCTTTATAAACCAGAAGTCGATCCAAAAACCGATGATATTGGTTTGACATTTATTTTTGTTTCTTCTCGTGAACAATATCCATGGCCTACTGTTAAATTATTCATTTAATTTGAGAAAATTGTCATTTATTTGCGCGTTTCTGAGAAGTTTATATTAACATATATTTTTGAAAAGGTAAGAAAAGACAACTTTTATAGTCTATAAATATACAGGGTATTCCATTTAAAAAAAACATAAATTTGCTTAATAACTCGAAAATAGTGAATATTTAACAAAAATTATCTACACCAATGCATTCTACGGAAAAAAAATCAATAAGAATGTTGTATTACCTTTTCGAAAAGAAGAAGGATAACGGCGATACGACGGGGATCCCAAAATGCAACATTTTGTTGACGGCATCTTCAGTTTTACGAAAAAGTAGCACAGTGTCGCGAAAACCGCAACCCTCTTTCTTCAAAAATAACGGAGATACCATTCAAAAGTATCGAAAATTGGACACACTGTACAACTCGAACTTAATAGTTACCACGAAAAGCTGCGCTTTTAAGAAAAGAAATTGAAACCAACAGAGGATAGTATTTCAACATAAACTCTATGCACGCACCAAACTTCAACTCTCTAGCACAATCTGCAGAACCTGTGGAGTTTGGCAATTTTTCAAAAAACAAGAAGTACCTATCTACGTTAAATATGGTGGTCCTTCGAACAATAATATATTTTCGGGAGAAATAAAAACGACTAAAAATTACGATACTGAATGCTTTCATCAGGTACATAATTATATATAAATGAATATGAATATAAATATATATATATATATATATATATATATATATATATTATACTATATATATATATATATATGTATATTTATATATATATATATAATTATATATATATATATATATATATATATAATTATATATATATATATATATATATTTATATATATACATATATATAATATATAATTAATATATACATATATACATATATACATAATCATACATATATACATATATACATATATACATATATACATATATACATATATACATATATACATATATACATATATACATATATACATATATACATATATACATATATACATATATCAATATTAAAAAAAATAACCAAAAATGTTAATATAAACATTATATACATATATACATATATACATATATACATATATACATATATACATAAATACATATATACATATATACATATATATATATATATATATATATATATATATATATATATATATATATATACCTTTCGAATTTATTCAATTTGGCTGTTCTACAGAGTATACACTGCGCCGCAAATTTAACGCATGGCTTGAATATTCCTTAAGTTTTGACTGTAAATTTTTTCTCAGCCAGTGATCCGATATGAATATTTTTTGTACCGAAAACTCAGTAGTTGAAAGATAATCGAAAAAATCAAATTAACTTATTGTACAGGTGACAAAATAGTGACACGTTTTCTTCGTCAAAGTTTATATCCTTCTGCGGCAATATCGGGTATCTCAGGCAGATAAAAAGTGAACATTGTCATAATCTCATGTCTTCTGAGTAATTTGTTCTTTCAACCGTCTATTCATCTTGAGCAATTCAAGATATTCATGTTTTTATGACCGCTCACATTTTTCGCAAGAAATTTTTCGAAACTTTTTTATTTAATGCGTTTAATTAGTTTTTTTAGAACCTCTGTTAAGAAATAAAATATCTTATTGGAATGCATGAAATCAGGGTTCTAATAACGTCTCGATCAATTTGATTCCATATTTCTGTGAGCCTCAATGAGAGTTCATTGAGATCTTCAGGTGGGTGCTGTAGAGATCTAACCTGTCGACTATGGGGTTTGGGTCAGAAATCTTTGGTGGCCATGCCATAGTTGTAATTTCGACTACCTGAAGGTAATTTAGTATTACCCTAGTAACGTTATCGAGCATAAAGAACATTTGCTCCCCTATAAATGAGGCATATAGCTTCACATGGCGTTGCAAAATGTCTCTAATATATCGGTCAGCTGACAAAAGCCAGCCCATAAACACAAATACTTCGGTACGAGCATCTATACTGATGCCACCCCATACCATAACAGATCGACCTCCACACAACACCGGCTGAGAAAATATGTGTAATAGTATGTGAAGATAAACATTCAAATTCCAAATATTATCATGTTTGCATTATGTGAAACAAAATTTATATCAGTATTTCTCGATAAATTTTGAATACATAACCGAAATATTAGTTACCTATAGATAACGATGAACATACAAATGTAATTGATAGTTCAAGAACCAGTGGATAAGATTTAGTTCATGTTGTATTTAAAGAATCAATATTATTATGAAATAATATCGTATCAACAATCTGAAACAAGAATATGGTTAATTAATTATTAAATATCAGTTAAATTCATGAATTAAAATGTCCAATATGTGAATTATGTATATGGCTTCAAATTACTTGATATAAAATTTCAAATACTTATATAATCATGACATATTTTAAATGAATGATGATTCATATCTGTAAGAGAGAAATTTGATTTTCAATTAAATATGAAAATTTCAAAACTTTATATTTAATTAGAAAATGTATATGTGGAACTATCAATTTTCAAATTCAAATGATTAAATATTGTAGCTTCAATAAGTAGAGAATTATAGTATGTTTTTATGAATAGTCAGTTTCCATTTATAATCTATACCAAAAATCATCGAATAATTTAACATATGAAAAGATATACTCAATACGTTAGGTAAATATTAAGCAAAGTTTGTAAGTTATTGAAATTAGAAAATTAAAATATGTAAGTTAATGAAAAAATTGAAAGGAAAAAGGAAGAAAGGAAAAGGAAATCCACCACCCAAATTTTCAAAGATAATACTATAAAATGGTACACACATGCTTCTTAAACCACTACAGAACCTTGAGTATATGGGGAAAATCTCCGAGTGCGAACTATAGCTGGGTTCCTGTTCGAGCGTCTTTCAGGCAGTAATACTGATAATCGAAAGATATGCAGATATGAACCTAGAAATAATCTATCAGAAATGCAACATAGCGATCCATTCCGATAGTCAAGCGGCTATTAAAGCACCGAGCTTCCATGTCATCGATTTAAAGTTGATATGGAAGGATCAAAAGACCTTGAAATATGTGAGAATAACAAGGTCTCTCTAGTCTGGGTAGTCTGGGGAACCCTTCTGTGGCAGAGGAAAAGTCATCTATAAGAGAAAGTTTCGGGGAAGGAGAAAACCGAAAGAGAAACACTGGCGGAATATTCCAGGGATGGATCACTCCAAACTAATGTCTTTTGATTTTACTATATTAATATGATTATATTTATACTTTATTTTATGGATTCTTTAATTTCTCAGGGAAGGTTCTCCTTAATATGTTTTGAAAATTGACTCTTCTTTTTATAATTTAACTTCAATATTGATATCTAGAATAAACTCAAAATTTAAAATTTTCAACAACAAGTCATTAGCAACAATTCATCAAAACTTATCAATTAGTACAAATAACAGAAATTCAAATTCAAACAACAACAATTCGAATTCTAATAACAATTCCATTTCTTCAACATTAGTAAAAATTTATTTATGGTACCTTTTTATTTTCTCAAAAACCCCTTTAAAATTTATATTTGCTAATATATTCTCAAAGTATCATATTAGCCAATTTATTTATAATTTTACTCACTGTTGATTCGCACTATTTTCTCTTCTTGTCAAAATTGACAGTTGATCTCTTCAATATGGGAACTAATGTTCAGTAATTTAAATTTATTTTCTATGCTTCTTGGTGACGTAATCCAAATATGGCGGACTCAGCTTTCCGTTCATATACACATAACCATGTATATAAACATTCGCAAACTTTTTATTGATATTATTTTTAGCAATAATGATTTATTCACTTCCAGGTATATATGATTTTCATACTTGCACTTTTAACTGCTTCTCTATAAATTTTATACTTTCAGCTTACTTTCACTTCATATTATTTTTATACACAATATGGTGGATGTAAACAAATGGAAATCTGCTATAACTAACAATGATACTACTTCAGATACAAAATCAGAACTGATCACGAAAAAGTAATGCACCTACTTATATTGACTCTTTTATTTTAACAAAATAGCATTACCTGGCTGGAAATATTTTAGAACATTCTGGAGTTATTTTGATCTAATAGGTACATAATATATTGAATTTTATTGTATCAGGTAACGTGTATATCTCAATACCATCCAATAAAATTGAATATACAATAATTTTGAGAATCTATTTTATCATTGATAACTGTTTTTTTTTAATTTTAAAGTTTTTCACATTCAACACTTCAACTTGACTACTTTTCTGACACAATTAGTACAGATTATTTTAATCAATCTACTAAAAATCTTAACTTTCTATCCATTAATTCAGTTATTCTCTTGTGAAATTTGACATCTTTATCTTTCCAACTTTGTATGCTAACTTGAAATTCTGTTTTATTATAGCAATCTAAAACAATTTTACACTTGAAATAATTAATTAAATCATTCCACTACATTTATGTATAATTATATATTTTCAATTTCTTATAACAAAACTACTATCTGATATTCAAATTGAGTCACTTCAACGATATGCAGAATTTCCAGAATTATATGTATTTTACATAAATTCAGTCTGTTATCCTGACATAATGTATCATACTTCATTCTTTATCAATTCTACTATTTGACTCTTTATTTATACACTCACGGACAAAATTATTGCATATTTTATTTAAGCTCTTCATTTTTTTTCCTTTAACACCTTTGTGATTTCGGTTACTAAATCTGTTACATTGGAGTGTTCTACGTTATTAATAATCAAACTAATTACATAGTGAATCTTCAGGACATATTCTTAGAGAAATTAGTGAAACGGTCTGTTTTTGATAATAACGTTTAATTATGAGCAACAACATCGACACGATACATTAGTTTAAGACAAAATGATAACAATTTAGTACTTAGTATTTCCTCCTCTAGCTCGAACGATAGCCTGCATCCTCCTAGGCATACTGCGCAAAAGATCTTTGATGGTTTCTTGTGGTATTTGTTTCCATTCTTCCTGTGCAGCAATCCTTAATTCTGCAATTGAGTTAGAAGCTGGATTTCGTGTTCGAATATTTTTATTTTAAGATGTCCCATACATGTTCTATGGGGTTTTCGTCAGGACTATATGGTGGCCACTCTAGCTTTGAAATCCCGACATCCTCATGTACTGGTTTACTGTTCTTGCGGCATGGTTACGGGCATTGTCGTGCATTAGCACAGAGTTATTATATCCAATAAAGCCGGCATATGGTATAACATGTTCCGCAAGGATGTCAAGTATGTACCAGTCAGCATTCATCCTTAAATTCACTTCAATAAGCTCCGTGCAACTCTAATGCCAGCTCATAGCATAATGAAATCACCACCAAAGCTAAGATTATGTACAAGAGTACATTCTGCGAAACGTTCTAAAGACCTGTACACTAGACTACGTCCATCAGGCTTCCATAATTGTATTCTTATTTCGTCTGTAAAAAGAACTTTTCCCCATTGATGTTCATTCCAGCCCTACCAACACAGGGATGTCCTTTTGATGTACCGCGGTACAAGGACATGATTGGGATATCCAGGGGATGTCGCGCATAATTCCAGAGGACATCCCATCTGGAATATCCATAGGATATCCCATTCATGTGCCTGGAATTTTCGATATCCACTCACATATTCAATAAGAATCATCGAAACTCGTCGAAATGTTGAAAGTGTTTGTTTTCCTTCTGGAAAATAATTATGGAAAAAAATTAAATATATCTCATACATTTCTGGGAAGTGACCATTTCACAATTAGAAAACTATTCCTTTTGGCAATATTGTTTGAATTATTTGGTGTTATGTCAACAATGTAAATTAACCTCATAATATACCTAATGCGCAGGTTTGTTCTCTTTGTTAGAAGATCAACGGCATTCTGCATTCTTATTGTTTGTGATAGGCCATTTTCGTGAACAGTTGAAGGATTTTATCAGTTGATTTGAGGTGTAGTTATATGAGGTGTAGTTGAACAATTGAAAAAATTGAATTTTAAGGTTGGTATAATATTAAAAAATTGAATGTACTCTTTTGAATCAAATAATTGATGCAATAATATATGGTTAACCCATTCTGATTATTATGTTTATAGTTTATTCATTAAGGGCCAAACAGAGAAGCCACAGAGAAAAAGATGATGCAATAATGGCTGCAGAAAATGCACCGTCACCCAAAAAATATATATGTATAATTTAAAACTGATTAATTTATTTAGTTTCTTTCATTTATTTATCATATGAATTTATATTTAGAATTTTTTTGTAGTTTCTTCAATTTTATTTCTATTCTTTTGTTGATTTGACATATATATATATATATATATATATATATATATATATATATATATAGATATAAATATATATATATATATATATATATATATATATATATATATATATATATATATATATATATATATATATATATATATATATATATATATATATATATATATATATATATATATATATATATATATATATATATATATATAGGATGACTTTTTGTTTGTCGTTTTCTGTAATTATCATATTTTAACACAGTGTTACATTCTTCATGAATTAAACTTGTTTTGTGTTGAGAATCTTTGAATTTTTTTCTCTCCAAATTTT
This sequence comes from Cynegetis impunctata, assembly GCA_030704885.1. Lineage (NCBI taxonomy): Eukaryota > Metazoa > Arthropoda > Insecta > Coleoptera > Coccinellidae > Cynegetis > Cynegetis impunctata. The sequence continues at coordinate 473,609 of JARQZK010000744.1, forward strand.
CCATAAAATTCTTCAAACTATATGAATCAAGGAAATGGAAATGCCAGGACGTCCAGGGGATGTACCTCATATATATCTTCGGAATATCCCTGGGACATACCAGAAGGACATCCCATGGGTGTTCTTTTTAGTGGAAAGTAGATGTCCCTGGGACGCCCCTAGTAGGTACCATGTCCCAACAAAGGATATCCCAAGGACGTCCTAGTAGCAAATGAAGGACGTCCCTGGGTTGTACAGGAGATGTACTTGTGTCGTTAGGGAGTCAGCATGTGCTCTTGCAAATTATAACTGTCCGATTTTATGCCGTGGGAGAAGCCGAGGAACTCTAGCAGGACGTCTTGGCTTTAAATCAACCTCCCTAATTCTCCTTATTATTGTTTTGCTGGAAACATTGACTTGTCATGCATTTAGTAATTGATTTTTCAGATGCGGAGCACTAAGTGTACGATTTCGCAAAGATTGAATTCTTAAATTTTGCTCATCTCTTAGCGTTGTAATTCTTTTACGTACTTGACCAGGCCGCCTTTTGTATCCTCCAGTCTCATTGTAACGTTTTAGTACGCGAGAAACAGTCGATTGATAGACATTCAATCTCTTTGCAATATATTCTTGTCTGTACCCCTCATTGTTGAAACAGACAATTTTAACCGCAACCACCTCATTTAAACGTGGTATCTCACTAACTGAAACTACAGATTGAAGGAATAATGAACTGAAAATGTCATTCTGAAAACGTCAAATAAAGAGAAGCCATTATTTTAGTCATCAAGCTACGATTATAGCTTTCCGCTTATTCTGTTATAATAATTTCAAGTTATCGCTAATTCAGTTATAAAAGCTATGTCTTACCATTATTTTATAAATTTCAATATACGTAGAACACTCCAATGTAACAGATTTAGCAACCGAAATCACGAAAGTGTTAAAAGGAAAATAAAAAAATTAAGACCTAAAATAAAATATGCAATAATTTTGTCCGTGAGTGTATTTAATATTCAATGAATTATAATGACAGTCTCACATATTTAAGTTCATAATATTTGACATTTTGATGCCACTATTGCATCTTCTGACAACGTACTTATTTATTTCCTTTGTATATTCAAATTTCTTAACATTTGTTATATATTCATTAGCATTTATAAACATCTATCCTTGATTAATAATCTTTCAAACTTATTGACGTTTTTCCAATATTCGTTTTCAATTATATTCAATACTTTAATACATTTTTCTTCGTTAATATGTTGCAATTAAAATACCATATCAATATATTATATAGATACTGAAAATTACATACATATACTAAATAAACATACATCATATCGTATACGCAGCACAGTTTTACTCAGGTCAGTCCGGATACATGAAATCAAACTTAATTTGAAAAAATTAACAAATTGACAACAAATCACAAATATGAACACTTGAAGAAGTCATGCATATCATATAAAACATTTTCAATAATTAATTTCTTCACATATACCCTAAACCAGATCATTGATATTGGCATTGAACGCACTTGCGGGGGAAGATGATTAAAAAATTTCTAGGACCAGTAGTTGGGTCCATTGAGTGATTTACTCAGTCGATAAAATTTCAATCGAAAGTTTTGCTCATGCCTTGTATCATTCACATGGCAGCTTTCACTTGTGACTGCTAAGTGTGCATTATCTCGTGCATAACACAGGAAGACATAAACAAACAACCCTGGAAATGTCAGGATCTGAAGCCGTCAAAAAGCATCCCTACAGCAATCCCTATAACTAATAGCTGCCATTATTCGAATGACTCTACGTTGCATCCGAAAAACCTTATCTCGCCCCGAGCAATGGCCCCAGGCCAACAATCCATATCTTAAATGGGATTCAAAAAGTGCGAAATAGGCGATCCTTAATACATCTGCTGAAACAGATGTAGATAAATTACGAATTACAAATATGTTTGCACACAATTTAGATATCAAAAATTCGGTTTGTATACTCGTAGTCCAGGTTAACGCAGAGTCAACGTATACACCCAAAAACGAAGTACTTTCTCTTTCATTAGATCTTAGGCTGAAAACAATCTCTTTGGTTTTATCCACATTCAAACACAGGCGATTTTCAGTGAACCACACTTGCGCTTTAGTCCGGGCGTTTTGCGACATTTCTCTGACACAGTCCAGGTTCCTTTCCCTTACAGATAAGCAAGTATCATCAGCATACAGCACTGACTCAGCCAGGGGCACGGAATCAGGCAAATCATTAATATATATGAGAAAAAGTATAGGGCCAATAATTGAACCCTGCGGAACACCTATTGTTACCCTTTTTTTATTTGATTGCTGACCTCCACAGCGTACTACCTGAAACCTTTTCGACAGATAGGACGATAAGAGAGAAATAGCTGATTCAGTGAAGCCATACATATTGAGTTTATTCAATAAGATGTCATGGGGTACACAGTCGAAAGCTTTCGACAAATCAAGCAGAACTGACAAGGAATGCATGCCCTCTTCAAAGCACTCATTCGCGCGACTAACAAACTCTATAATTGCTTTCGTGGTGCTCCGTCCTCTTCTGAAGCCAAACTGAGACTTTGAGAATAGGTTATTTGACTCAAAAAACTCAACCACTTGGTGACACATGACTTTTTCCAGAACCTTGGAGAAGACTGGCAGTATAGAAATTGGTCTGTAATTGCCACCATCCTCTGGGTCGCCTTTTTTATATAGAGAAATGGTCTTGGAAATCTTCAGGCAGTCCGGAAACACACCTGATATGAGGCATTGATTCATCAAAGTTGTTAAAGGAGATATGATAATATTGACTTTTTTTTTTAATGAAGGAACACTAAGGCCGAAAAAATCTGCGGATTTACTGTTTTTTAGGGAGCGAATAGCATCCCTGACCCAGACTTTACTCACCTCGCCAAACTCGAAACTCATAGATGGAGGTATATGTCTCGAAAATAAACCAACATTAGAACACCTGGGCAGCGATCCAACCAAGGCATGAGGAATTGAAACAAAGCGATCATTAAACTCATCAGCACTAATTTTAAGTTCATCTGTAGTCTTCTCAGACCTTCTTTTTTTGTTTATGAGATTCCTTGCAGCTTTGCTGACATTACTAGAACCTTTGATTATTTTATCATTTGCTGCTATTTTTCCTCGACGAAGAGCTACTCTATAACTCGATCGTAATTTATTTCTTAACGCTTTTAAAGTATCGCTTCTGTATAATATGTACAATTCATTCCCTCCTCATAGCATCTAATTCCTTCGTAAACCATTTTATCCCACCATCGCTTTGGCGACTTCTTATGATCTTCTCCGGAAATGCTATCAGAAAGCAGTCCAGGAAATTCTGATGGAAAATCTCAAAATCATTGCCGACATCACCATCCGGATGACCAAGGTAGTCCTAGCTCAAATTCTCCAACATTCTAAGCATAACACTGTAGCCTTTTTCAGTTGAAGGCCTGCACTTTGTTGGAATTAACTTGTCAGCTACATGCGATAAAGTCACACGAAATGTTTGCGCCTTATGTTTCGAGAAATCACACCCAAACACCCCAGTTTCAGACTCACCAACATTAAAATTAGTAAATATGTTGTCGAGGCAGTTTTCCCCTCGAGTCACAAATAATTTTGGATTTATTTTTAATTTTCTGATATGATTCCTCACGACTACAAATATTGAAATGCACATTAAAGTCTCCACACACAATCAAATTCACACTGGAATCGATCGAATTCAGAACCTCCTCCAACACAAGTAAAAAACCATCGAAGTTGCCATTTGGTGAATGGTAAATAGATATTATGGTGAGGTTTTTGTCACTTATGTGAATACCTGCCATCTCATAGTCAACTTCTATTGATATGAAACTTATAATAGTCAGTTTC
>JARQZK010000744.1:480000-510000 GCA_030704885.1 Cynegetis impunctata
TATATATATATATATATATTTATATATATATATATATATATATATATATATATATATATATATATATATATATATATATATATATAAAGCAGGTTCAATCCCCAAGTCGGATTTCTTCAACTTGAAATTTTTTTTTCAATCTCGTTATACCACTCGCTTCCTCCTGAATCTATCGGTGCGTTGTCGGACGAACGGTCTGAGTACTAGGCTCTGGTGCAGTAATTCTGGGTTCGAATCCCCAAGACGGCTTTTTTCATTTATTAATATTTCAGCTAGGCCGCAGACAGGATCGAGGAGGAGGCCTCCATCTTGGATAGGCCCAATCCCAGATGAGAAACGGGGGGACCCCAGTGCAGGGCCCATCCATCTTGAATAACGATTTTACGTCTCGGAGAAACGCATGCGCACACCATCTTACGTTGCTTAAGTCAGAAACTGCTTGGTGGTAACTACTATAATCATTAGAATATAAAAGAAAATTTTCAATATGCTGCAATACACATCGCATTCCACTGGAAACATGTCATAAAGACGTATATTTATAAGTTCTCGACTTCCTTCGTAAGTAAATTCATTTTAACGTGAAAATATACAATGAGTGAATTTTGAAATATTTAGTAATGTCAAAAGTGGTTTTGTGGTTTAATTGTCCTATGTTGGAATATATAGAACTAAGATTGTTAATCTTACGTACATGGTAAGTAGAGATACTTGTAGATTCTATTTAATATCGATACATTTTCGTGATCACATCGCAAAGCAACTGAAAAAGGAATGAAGCAATTCTAAAAGCTCTGACCGTGTAAAAAGATATAGAAAGTAGTTCTTAGAGTAAACTGACTGCGCTCCCGATAGAAATCAATCTTAAATTTATCATTTGTTACATAAACCTTAATTTATAAATAAATGAATATATATATATATATATATATATATATATATATATATATATATATATATATATATATATATATATATAAATATATATATATATATATATATATATATATATATATATATATATATATATATATATATATATATATATATATATATATATATATTATATATATATATATATATATATATATATATATATATATATATATATATATTTATATATATATATATATATATATATATATATATATATAAGTATATATATATATATATAGGGCATTCTACAAGCTCTATGACAAATATTGACAGAAGGTAGGTTGCTTGATTTTGAAGATATTTTTTTCAATAAATATGGGTCCGATTCGTTTTTGTTTGGAAGTTACAAGCATTCAACCTTTATTAACAATCAATAATAGAAATTTAAATCAAATAATAATCACAAAACTAAAGACCATAAAAATTGTTCGAAATGTTCACCCTCAGCTTGAATGCAAGCCTCACATCGACGAACTAAAGATTCGGTCATTCGAACATTTCTTATTAGGCTATCTGCATCTTGAATTCTTTCAAGTAACTACTGATGGGTAGCGATTTCAACATGGTAGACCAGCTGCTTCATGTGTCCCCATAAATAAAAATCCAGAGGATTCAGATCGGGTGAACGAGGTGGCCATGATATTGGACCTCCTGGACCTATCAATTTATTCGGGAAATGTTCATTTAGCCAAGCAGCTACTTGTCTTCCTCTATGTGGTGGTGCACCGTCTTGCTGATACCACATATTTTGAATAGTAATAAGTTGTACGTCATCAATTAACTCTAAAAGGTCGTGTCCTAAGAAATGTCCATAAAGATCTGCATTTAAACGATAATTTAGAACATGCACAAGTAATTGCATGTGGATTTTGCAACGCCCATACATGTTCATTATGATTATTATTTATGCCATCCCTAGTAAAGCACGCTTCATCAGACCACATGACGAGCGAAATTAATCTATGATTTTGTGCTTGTTGCTGAAGTAACCAGCGACAAAATCCTAATCGCTGTGGGAAATCTCCAGCATGCAACGCCTGTACATTTTGGCGATGAAACGGATGTAACATTTCTCAGTTCAATACGAGCTATACAAAATTCGGTGATACATGAAGGTTACTAGATATACGCCGAAGACTGATTGAAGGGTTAGCAAGGACAGCGTCTATCACATTTTCTTCATCTTGTACACATACTTCAGTAGGGCGAATGGCCTTCTTTGGAGCAGGATTACCTGCTTCCTGAAGTCTTCGAAATGATGCACTAAACACCGTGTGGGCAACTTGATGTCTATTTGGATACCTGCGTCGGTATTCTTGAGCAGGTTATCTGGTGTTGCCATTGGCATACCCATAAACAAACACAATATCTGCATATTCCTGAGTGGAGAATAAATGCATTTCTATTCAGAACTTTCAAACGAAATATCTAATAAATAATTGAAATGACACTAATAATAACTATAATTATTGGCATAACAACCGATATTTCTATTTATCAACCTACGTTTTTTTTTGAAGCAGGTGTATATTTTATAAGTGAGCATTGTTTAACATGCCTAGTAACTTTCTGTCACTTCCTGATTGACTGAAAAAATTACGATTCTTCAAATGCTTGTAACTTCTAAACAAGAACGAATCGAACCCATGTTTTTTAAAAAAAAATGTTTAAAATCAAGTGACCTACCATCTCTCAAAGTTTGTCATAGAGCTTTTAGATCACCCTGTATATATATATATATATATATATATATATATATATATATATTATATATATATATATATATATATATATATATATATATATATATATATATATATATATATATATATATAGATATATATATATATATATATATATATATATATATATATATATATATATATATATATATATATATATATATATATATATATATATATATATATATATATATATATATATATATATATATATTTATATTATATATTATATATAATGCACTATACAGGCACAGCATGTATGATGAAGATGAGAATAATTCGGGGAATTCATTCGAAAAATTGATGTCTAATCAAATGTGTGGTCTACCTTTTTTCACGAAGTCAGGATTAGGTGGTGTGGAATAAGTACTGCAAGAGTCGCTCATGTGATCATACGGTAGATGAAAACACATTATAGCCATTTTATACCCACTAAGAGAAGCTGGTAATGTTATATCCACGTCGACTTCAGAGAGAGTGACTGTCAATTTCGGTCTGAAACGCAAAATTCAATGATAAATTATGAGTTGATCGATTTTTCGTAGAAGTTATACATCAATCAAAACAAATTTTCTTTGGATACAGTCGTGATTATTGGTGCCTATTTGAAAATTGTGTCTGGTGAGCATTATGAATTTTAGAAAAAATTAAAACAAATTTTGTTTTCATATTACAATAAATGTTGAAAAGACGTTTTGCTTTCTTCAGATTTCATACTGAATTTCTGAAGGAAATTACTTTATAAGTATGTTATTCATTGACAAGATTTACGTGAAATTTCCTATTTTTGAGAATTGGTTATGTTCTCACGATTTCAGTATTTCCATACTTGAATCTATGGCCTTTTATATCTTCATAATTTGTCAGAGCTGTTGCATTTTTCTTGTCGTATTTGTAACCTTTCAAATTATTTTCCAGATATTGGCTGGTTTGCCCTATATAAACAAACACCCTCACAGTAGTTACGTATTTGGTAATACGAGCGATTAAACTTTTCGATTCTGAATTTTAAAAAAAAAAGGTATGAAAATGGAAAAAAAAGCATTAAAATTGAATCGGTATCCTAATAAATTAGTCAACCAAATAGTTTGTAATAGAACTCTTAAATTTTATAATTCCTTACAAATCTCATCAAAATAAAGACCCCAAGATAAGAAATATATTTCTTTGCCGTTCATCAATTGTCTACCGTAAACACTTTCGAACTCTTAAAAATATATAATATTCAAACGTGTCATGAAGGATATAATTTATTATCTCAGAACTTCACAAAACTTAAAACAAAAATTTCCAAAAATAAAAAAAAGTAACGTTATTAACCAAATACCTTGTAACGACTGTGTGGGTGTATATATATGGCAAACCAGCCAATATCTGAAAAATCGTTAAAAAGGTAACAAATACGACAAGAAAAATGCAACAGCTCTGACCAATCATGAAGTTACGAGAGGCCCATTCTTAAGAGATGAATGTTAGAAACATCAATGTTGTCACGATCGAGTAGGCGGTGGAACCAAAGATATACTGACTGTTTTCTCAGTAACATATTTATACCAGATGTGGAAACCATCCATATCAATTCACTCGTACCTGACTAGCCCGAGGACGACAAACTTGATGTGAAACAACATGTTGAATCGAGTACAATCATTACTTCTTGTGAATTTTTCATTGAAACAGTAACGTCCGCCGGTAATAATTGACATAAAGCGTCATTTGTTTCGATATGAAATTTCATAATTTGCAAGTTATGGCTACGTTTTCTCTATATCTCACTTAGTTGAAGGAAATTTGTAGACAAGAGATTTTGAAGATATTGAAAATTCTAATTCCAAATTGCACAATAAATATAATAAAATATGTTAATTATAGATAACAAATGGAATCAATGTAATTAGGCTAGTCAACAAGATCAAAAACGTGATAATTCTTGATAAAGCTCCTAAAAATATGAGCGATAGCTCATTAGATTCAGAATGACGTCTAGAAAAACGAATCTCGAGGATTAATTACCAAATAAATAATTGCAATTGCTATTAATAAATTGAGATGAACAAAAGATGGCATTTTGTTTTTCGTTAATAACTCATAAAATGTTGATAATCAATAAATTTCGAAAGAAGATCCTCAAAGATGAAGAAATTTCCAATAAAAAGTCACAATAACCGGAACTCTACCTATATTATTTATAATTTTGATTCAATGCCGAAAATAGGCCTCCGCGCGGCCGTTAAGCTATGGACGCATTGCCGCTAAAATGAGTGCACCACATAAAATAATTTTTTTATAGTAACAAAATGTCCTCGGTAGCCCAGCAGTAGGGTATATCGCTTGTAAACCGAGGATTGTGAGTTCGGGTCACACCTTGGTCTTGGGTATTGTGTATGTCCAATGAAATTTAGAGGTTTTACATATAATTGACTGTTGGGTAATGGCTCAGTTTCGAACCCATAAGCCGTTCGAAATCGGCGAAAAACTGTAGGCCCCTCGAGTGAAAAAAAAAATTACCTCAAAAATTTGAATAAATTATGGTATCATCCAGACACTTGAACGAAAAAGTCCAGTTGAAAAAAAAATTCTGAGTTAATTTTTCAAGAAGTTACGCTTCATTAACTTTTTTTTTCAATCCCCTTTTCATAAATCAATACATAAAAATATGAATAATTGACCTGAAGATTTTTGGCTTCGTGGATCCCTTGTTATAGTCATACTTAACAAGATCATGCGATGAAAAATTTTTAAAGTTCATCATTTTGTTTGTAATGATTTTTTTCCACAAAAAATAAGAAGTTCTAGAAATTATGTTGAAAAAAATTTTTTCAACAAATAATATGTTATTGCTGTTTCTGTATCTAATAATAGATTTTCGAAAATTTTTTTTCAGATAATTTAAGATACTGTTAATGAACAAATATACAAGTTTCATATTTTTTGAAATTTTTTTTTTTCCATTTTATTGTCTTCACGAACTAATTTTTATATTATTTATATTTATTTCTTTTTATATTTCGATTGTTTAAATAATTAGTGAAGAACCTCCTCTTTAAAAATTATTGTAAGTATTTCTTCATAGATAAACAAAGAAAAAAATTTTTTTATGAATAACTTCTTTGTTCATTGAATTAACAATTTGTTATGAACAAATTCTATAAACCGTTATATTTTTTTCTGAGGCTAAGAAAATTACGAAAACATCCATACATATGAAAGTACTAAAAAAAAATTTCTATTTTTTATAATACCTTTAATTATTACACGACACCGAAGTTTCACTGGCCATTCGATTTGTCAAGTAACAAATTGATATAATTTATAAATTATTAGAGATACGATAATGGACATTCAGCTGGTTTTCATGAAGGATTAATCTAACTATTAAATCACCTAAAGACCAAGTGTGTAACTATTTTTTATCCGCTACTATATCTATTTAATTATAAAAATTTGAGATTTCCTTGATTTTTTCGTAGCTTTTATGACTTATAACTTATTAAAAAATGAAAATACAGGTATGGATCTTGAGACAATTTGGTTCAATAATAAAATATGTAGTTATCAAACTGCACATTTTATTTCGATTATAAGTTATAAGTGATGCGAGAAGGTCAAGAAAATCTCAAATTTTTATAAACAAATAGATATAGTAGCTGATAAACAATAGTTACAAACTTGGCCTTTAGGTGATTCAATAGTTTAATTGATCCTTCATAAAAATCAGCTGATTGTTTCTTATCCTATCTCTAATACTTAATAAATTATTCGTTACTTGACAAATCTAATGGCATTGACGTGTAACATTTAAAAGTATTATAAAAATAATTTTCAAATTTTTTAACTATTCAAATTTTTCCAAATCAATAAATGTCAAAGAAATTTCAATATTTCAAAAGTTTTGAAAAAGCCACGAATGTCGTGGCGAAACGTGAACTTTTCAATAAAATTGAGTTTTTACGAGATTCACCAAACCTGTTATTGCTAATCATTATCAAAAAGTTAAAAATAGTTCACAGATAACAACAATGCAAATAATTATATATATATATATATATATATATATATATATATATATATATATATATATATATATATATATATATATATATATATATATATATATATATATATATATATATATATATATATATATATATATATATATATATATATATATATAACAAGGGATCCACGAATCCAAAAATTTTCCGGTAAATTATTCAAACTTTTATGTCATCATTCATGAAAAGAGAGATTGGAAAAAAATAGTTAATAAAAAATAGTAAACTTTTTCAAAACTTTACTCAAAATTTTTTTCCAACTTGGATTTCGTCGTTCAAGTGTCTGAATGACACCATAATTTATTGAAATTTCTAAATTAATATTTGTTACTACAACAAAATTATTTTATGTGGTGCACTCACTTTAGCGGAAATGCGTCCATAGCTTAACGGCCGCGCGTAGCCCTATTTTCGGCGTTAAATTAAAATTATAAATAATATAGGTAAAGTTCCGATAGTTGTGCCTTTTTTATTGGAAATTACCTCATCTTTATGGATCTTGTTTGAAAATTATTGAATATTGATAGTTTATGAGTTATTGATGGAAAAAAAATTTATTCATCTCAATTTGTCAGTAATAATTGTCATTGTTCATGTGGTAATTAATGCTCTTTGCACATTTTTCTAGACGTCATTCCGAATCGAATGAGATATCGCTTATATTTTTAGGAGCTTTATCAAGAATTAACATGTTTTTAAACTTGTTGACTATCCTAAATAAGGAAACTTATATTAGGGAATTTTCTTTATGCTTATTTTATCATTGCCGACGTCGCCTTCTACAACATATTTACATACTCAATTTTCACTCGTTAGAACAATCAATTTACTCACGGTACTAGTTTCTTAGGATTCGGCAGAGGTATAGGCCATTCGATTTTCAACCATAAGCTCAAGGTAAAATGTTCACATTTGTGTAAAAATGTTGCATACTCCCAATTATAGATTGTCATATTCTTGTTGATGTCCAACAAAATTTGAAACACAATTTTCTCCAGTACTTTCCACTGTACATCTCGAAGGATACCAATAGCCTATTATATGTGAAATATATGAGAACACTGAAATTGTTGGGGACATATTGCATGAGTTGGCAAAGGTAAATTAATCAAAATAACTGATATAAGATTTGAAATTCATTAGAAAAGATTCATCAGAGTTTGCTATATGTCTCAAAACTTACAAATTATGTAACACTGATGAGACTATAAGGTTGAAACGGCTGTCTGTTATAATAATAAAGGACTTTATTAAGCAGAAATAGAACAATTAACATTACGTTGTTACCCAATACTCTAGGCGAGTTTCAGTTCAGCCAGAAAAAGCTACATCCAATGTATCAATTCTCCGGCTGTCTGTTCAGCTAACCTAGGAAGTTTCACTTACTATCTAAACCTAAACTAAACTATACTATTATCCAACAAGTTGAATCGGAAATAATATACAAAACCTAATATACAAAAATGAAGAATGACTAAATTACAAAAACAACGTGAATATTGCGGCGTTGAAAAGAAAAAACTATATGTAAAGAAAAAATGAAAAAATGATGCTCTATACATATTGTAACGGACTTTCCGTGTCGGTTTCTCCTGAACTATGAAGAAAGTGTCTTTGATGCTAGAAACAAATTTATTAACAGTAAATTAATAACAGAAAACATATATTCAAATATTATGGCCCAGCGCGCATCAGCTTCTGCTTAGATCTCATTTCTCGGCGTCAACCGTACTTCCAGCAGTGCGCAGGTAATCCTTCGGCAGTCGAGGTTGGAGCCAAGAGCAGGGATGTGCTGGATCTCTGCGTTCTTAGATCCTCGATTCTGCTTGACGTGATTCCGGCTACTGGGGTCGGTCTCGTCGCTGCCGGCCGGACAACCTCGTTGTCCGCTGTAGGCTAGTCAGCTCGCGGTCTATAGAAATTCACCGACAATCAATACTTGTCGGGCGGAACGGGAATAGATTGGTCAATACCCAATCTACGAGTATTTACCGACAATCAGTACTTGTCGGGCGGAACGGGAGTAAATTGGTCAATACTCAACCTACGAGGATTTCCGACAATCAATACTTGTCGGACGGAACGGGAGTAGATTGGTCAATACCCAACCTACGAGAATTTCCGACAGTCAATACTTATCGGACGGAAAGGGAAGAAATTGGTCAATACCCAATTTCAGGAACTTTGTCAGCAATACAATACCCAGCCGGGGAGGAGGAGGAAGTTCAGAGGAGTCAGTACCTCCCAAGAACTGCCCTATGCATTCTCGGTGCTCGGGTTATATAGGCAGTGTCTTGCCCCTCCAGAGGAATAACCAGCTTGCGCACAACTAACGTTGGTGGGCGAGCAACAGCGTAACAATATATATATATATATATATATATATATATATATATATATATATATATATATATATATATATATATATATATATATTTATATATATATATATATATATATTATATATATATATATATATATATATATTTATATATATTTATTTATATTTTTATTTATATATATATATATATATATATATATATATATATATATATATATATATCTACCAGCTGACCCTGCAAACATAATCCATCGACTAGCCAACACAAATGAGCACGATGGTTTGCCCACGCGAGAACATGCCATGTGAAAAACATGGTGAGCCCCAATCTGAGTCGCAAACGGACATCGTTTGGACTTGCGATTAATTAATTGTCATTCAATCTTGCACGCAACGTGATGTGATAAATAACAAATGCAAGATGAAATGTAAAAATGACGCGACGCTCCTCGTGAAAGCGCATGTGTAGATGAAAGTTCGATGAAGCGCAAGTAGCGCCATTTGTCATTGGCTTTCATAAAAAAAATCATTCTGTTCGCAATACAAACGGTTAAATTATTTTGATACAAATTTTTGGGAATACTCGGATATTTTATCGATTCTATGTTTGCTTATGAAAAATGTATGAAGTACTCACCCAATCAATTTTCTTCAATTTTTCCTCTTCATTTGCCATAGTTTGATATTTCACTTCATATAACTTATTCAGTAACTGAAAAATTTCGAAGTTTATTTTTAGCAGTAATTTTTTCAGTGAATTCAACTATTCGCAACGAATTCTAAACGAGTAGAATATTATGAATAGATAGTCTAACCGTGCCTATTTGACTATGTTTCACTACCGTTAGCAAAGCTTAAAATTCAAATCAATAGAATGCATTAAATAAAGCGTCGATGTCGACGCTTGAGGTGCTAACATATGAACGGTTTTTCTTCATTTTATTCATTTTTTCTGAAGTTTGTAACTTCATTTACACACTTCTACGCTGTTCGCGCAGAGCATTCGGTCGTGGGCCTTAAAAACATTAAACTCCTTCAATATCGAAATTCGGGTAAAGAAAAGGAAGATCAGTTGATCTTATTGTAGCCAACAAAATAAAAAATCAACATTTCATGGGACATGAAAGCAATCTTAATAAACTTATTCGCACTAACGAATGCATTGATCAGAGGTGATGTAACGACTTCTTCATTTGTTACGAAAATTAAATAGAGTTATTATTGGCATATAAATTAATAATAACAGATGGAGTAATGAACAATAACTGTGAAACACTGATGAAGTAATAAAAAAAAAAACCTGTGGAAAATAACTTTGAGCAACAAAGTTTCTCTAACACTCTGCTATGCATATTGAGAAAACACAGATTTTGCAGAAACCAACATCGCTTTCGTTTGCGTTTTTCACAATTTATTTGGAAATTCTTATTCTTTTAGCGATAGTGGGTACTTAGATGAACAATTACACTCACAAGGTATACATATTGAAAATTATAAACAAGACTATGCATCTTCTATGATATTTATGATCAGATCAGATGAAAAACACAAGATACGACTTAAAATTTTCAAAATATCTTGTGTGCAGATTGAGGTTATTATTAATGAGTTCTCATGAAGAAGTGATACATTATTAATTGAATGAAGTAAAACATTAAGCTCTATTCCACTAAAATTAGTTTATTTACTCTCCAAATGTTTATCAACTCATTATCGAGAGCTGATCATAAACTGAACTTGAAAATAAAACAATTATCTATTCATTATACTGGTTTAATGAGTGGGGAAATACTAAGGTGTATTTGGTCGTTGGTAATGAATAATATCCTTGTGATTGCCCATTTAATATACAAAGCCTCTAAACATATTTTTACCAGTTTGGACAATATGAAAAGCATCACAATCAATACATTTTATTTTATATACACCAGATTTCTCAAAGACTGTTTGTCTGTTCTCATTATTGGTGAATAAAAAACCTAATTTCTTTCATTCGTACTTATGAATCTTATATTTCAATTTTCTAGCCTATTGCAAACCTTGTAAATAGGTTAAATACAAATCAACTATTTTATAGATTCAGATAAACCAAAAATACTACATTCATCGACCAAAGAAGAAGATGGACCTTTCAGAAGCTTCGAAAATTAAATCGGCAAGCTCAAGCAACTTTTTTGTTCACTAATGACCAAATAGACTTTAGTATTTTCCTACTCATTAAGGCAGTTTCATAAATAGATAGATTGTTAAAATTTTCAATTTCAATTCTTCATCAGTTATTGATAATGGGTTGATAGCCTAGAATATATCCAGAGTAGATATAGAATGGAGCAGCACCGTAAACAATGGCCTTAACCATATAGGGGTAACCTTGTATGTGTCAGTAAAATATTGGGGGTGCACGATAAATAAAGACCTTGGGCCAGAATATTTGTGGAGTGGGCATAATCTGAATTACTTAGGAGTGTACTTTAATTTCTATTGGTCAGTAAAATAATGTGACTGTACAATGCATAATAACGTTGAGCTAAAATATATCTGAAGTGGTGGTTATCCGCTTTACTTTGAATATATCAGAAGTGTACTTAACCTCAATTTCTATTGGTCAATAGGGACCTTGGGTATCAAACATTGATTTATCCCAACCAATCATAGCAAACACCTCGCAAGCCATGATTATGAAACTTATTCAGGTCAATATTTTGGCACATAAGATCGAATGAATTATTCAGGTCAAAAAACACCAGGACAACAAGCAAACTCTCATTCAGCTTTTTATAGATTATATCAAACAAGTCAGCAGTTGCAGTTTCCGTTGACTTGACCATTCTTACTTTCACGAAATTCATGCTGCGACAAAGAAATCAAATTATTATCCTCAAGGAAATCAACAACCTTCGAATAAAAAATAAACTACAGCAGCTTAAAAATTCAACAAAGAATCGAAATATGCCGTTAACTATCTGGCAAAGATGCTTTACCCTTCTTGTGCACCGGAAGATAGATTGTTTCAGAAAAGAGTGAAAACCCCCTTCAAACAATGGTTTATTTATCAATTCAACAAGTGGATCAACAATAGAACTTATAACCGATTTAATCATATTTGAACTGAGGGTTGCCTACTACAGATTTGTATTGTAGAGGGTTTATTAGTAGAAATTATAGGACTAAGAACGGATTGAAAGAACATGATGTTATTCTCAATAAAACGCTCTGTTATGGTGTGTAGAGATGGTTATTAATAAAAACCACTATTTTAATACGAAACAAAAATAAGTTGTCAAACAAATCAAATAAGTAATTATACGTATCATGAGACAAAGGCAAGATCACTTTTTTTATAGTATATTTAGAATCACTTCTTGCTGCTTTGAGAACTTCATTTTCTATAATAAAATTGTGAAATTCTTTGCATTTCATGTTGAAGTTCGACTTCATTTGTAATTCCGCTTTTACAGTATCAATATGTAGTTTATTACGGTTTTTATTCCAAGTGTTCGTACATAAGGAAAAAATCCTTTTAGCTTGGGAAATAGACACTAGAACAGAAAATACGATTTGAATTATTTTTAACAGATACTTGTTTTCAGCGGTTGATTTTAGAATCTAAATCCATGTCTCAAGAATATTTTTACTCTTATTCTCTTCTATTATTTTCATCAAGAGAGGCTTAATTGTACAGTACTCTTCATACAACGCATCTAAATTGATATTGGGTATCTGTAACTTTGACACATTATTGCACAAACCCTGGTATTTAAGTTCTTTCGTTAGCATTAATGGCTGCAAACAATAGAAATTACTATTTTCGGAAAAATCAAACCGTGTTTCTAGACATGTATGCAGATTTCGATACCATTCCAAAAATATAGTAGAGTATTTTTCAGCCATAGAAGTGAGCACTTTTTGAAAAGTTTGCAGGACTGCCATTCCAAAAAAAACGTTTGCGATTCTTTGGCTAATTTTTTGTTTCAATCTATTCATTATTTTGTACACGTTGCACATTAGTACGGATGTACCTTAAAGTTGACGCACGGCAACTTCAAAAATAATTAATTTGTTGTTGAAAAAACTTAAATATAATTCGGCTTCTAATAACTCCGTACCTGCTATATTTGTCACATAATATTTCAAAATATGGTTGGAGACATGAGATGCTTTAAAGAATTATGCTTGAACCGCGGGAAGATTTTTATGGAGTCTGTTAATAGCAGGATGTAATGACAGCCATCGTGTCAGTACGTGCTTCAGCAGAGGCGCATATTCGATGTCTACAAAGTCAAACATTTCCTTAAGCTCACTGGTCCTTTTCGCATGGCTTGAAGAATATGTAAAAGTCTTTGTCACAAAGCTTCAAATATCAAACTCCATCTTCCCAATAGCGTATTTTATGGTGTTGTGAACTAAAATAGCCAAACATCTATTTTCTAGTATATGATCATTCTCATTCTTGAGCCGAGTGTAAACTGAATTAAAACGACCAAAGTTCGATTCTTTTTAGGTTGCCTACCACACCTACCCCCTTCCAGAGGAGAAGCCTCTCAGAGTCGTCCTGCGGAATCTGCCGATGGAGATGCCAGTGACAGATGTTTTGGAGGACCTGAAACTCCAAACTTTCTGGTCCTTACAGTGACGAGGATGACGTTGGCGGCGAAACGTCCAATGCCGTTGCTGATGGTGACACTCACAAGGAACGCGGAATCCAAGCGCATCTTTCAGATGATGCATGTCCTTCGCCGCCGCGTGCAAGTACAATCTCCGAGAGCGAAGAGGCACCACAGCGTGAACTGCGCAAAACCTCGCAGTGAACCAGCGAAGTGTGTCAACTGCCAGGGCAGTTCAGCTGTCTACCAGATGTCCCTCACGGTGCACCAGCTTTTATACCCCACACCCTATTTCACTCTACGTGAATTTTTTACACATTAATTACAATTTATTACACCTATTCCCAAATTTATTACAGTTGCAGAACTCAAGTTATGAGGGTGTGGTGTAGAATTAGTCTAAAGCTGCACCACACTCATACCATATTCATTATTTTTGATTCAGAACTTTTCTGTAATTAATTACAATTAATTACAATTAATTACAACCATTTCAGGCCTCATTACAATTCCACAAATCAAAAAAATAGGTAGCGCATCGGAAAATTATGACAACAACAAACAAATATAAGGATATTGCTTTATTACAATACCCCTCTCGCTTTCATGGGCAAAAAAAAGGTCAGCAGGAATGAGTGAATAATAACAGAGAAGCTACAAATGAGTGGGTGTAATGATTGATAACAATTTTCAGGAGACAAAAAATTATAGAATTATCGAGAATAAGATAGAAATACAGGGTTTTCAGTTTATTACAAAAGCCAACTCCGTTTTATCGATCCAAAAAATGGTAAACAGGATTGAGAAAATGATAAGAAAGAAGCTGCAGGTGTGTGGGGTAGTGCAATAATTGATAAGAATTTTCAAGAGACAAAAAACAATAGAATTACCGATAATAAGACAGAAATACAGGGTTTTCAATTTATTACTATAGCCCACTCGGTTTTATCGATCCAAAAAATGGTTACCAGGTTTGAGAAAGTGTTGATAAAGCTGGTGTGTGGGGTAGTGTAATAATTGATGAGAAAATTCAAGAGACAAAAAACAATGGAATTACCGAAAATAAGATAGAAATACAAGGTTTTCAATTTATTACTATAGCCCACTCGGTTTTATCGATCCAAAAAATGGTTACCAGGATAGAGAGAATGTTGAGAAAAAAGCTACAGGTATGTGGGGTAGTGTAATAATTGATAAGAATTTTCAAGAGACAAAAAAATCATAGAATTATCGAAAATAAGATAGAAATGCAGGGGTTTCAATTTATTACAATAGCGCACTCGATTATATCGATACAAAAAAAGGTCAGCACGATTGGGAAAAAGAAAATAATGAAAAAGAAGCAGCAAAAGAGTGGAATAGTGTAATAATTGATAAAAATTTCCAAGAGACAAAAAATTATAGAATTATTGAAAATAAGATAGAAATACAGGGTTTTCAATTTATTACTATAGCCCACTCGGTTTTATCGATCCAGAAAATGGTTACCAGGATTGAGAGAATGTTGAGAAAGAAGCTGCAGGTGTGTGGGGTAGTGTAATAATTGATAAGAATTTCCAAGAGACAAAAAATCACAGAATTATCGAAAATAAGATAGAAATACATGGTTTTCAATTCATTACAATAGCCCACTCGGTTTTATCGATCCAAAAAATGGTTACCAGGCTTGAAAAAATGTTGATAAAGAAGATGCTGCAGGTGTGTGGGGTAGTGGAATAATTGATAAGAATTTTCAAGAGACAACAAACAATAGAATAATCGAGAATAAGATAGAAATAAAGGATTTTCAATTTATTACAATAGCCCACTCCATTATATCGATACAAAAAAGGTCAGCACGATAAAGAAAATAATAAAAAAGAAGCTGCAACTGAGTGGGGTAGTGTAATAATTGATAAGAATTTTCACGTGACAAAAAATTATAAAATTATCGAAAATAAGATAGAAATACAGGGATTTCAATTTATTACAATAACCTACTCGGTTTTATCGATCCAAAAATTAGTTACCAGGACTGAGAAAATGTTGAGAAAGAAGCTGCAGGTAAGCGGGGTAGTGTAATAATTGATAAGTATTTTCAAGAAACAAAAAACAATAGAATTACCGAAAATAAGATAGAAATACAGGGCTTTTAATTTATTACAATAGCCCACTCGGTTATATCGATACAAAAAAAGGTCAGCATGATTGAGAAAATAATAAAAGAGAAGCAGCAAGTGAGTGGGGTAGTGTAATAATTGATAAGAATTTTCACGAGACAAAAAATTATAGAATTATCGAAAATAAGATAGAAATACAGGGTTTTCAATTTATTACTATAGCCCACTCGGTTTTATCGATCCAAAGAATGGTTACCAGGATTGAGAAAATTATAAAAAAGAAGCTGCAGGTGAGTGGGTTAGAGTAATAATTGATGCGAATTTTCACGAGACAAAAAATAATAAAATCATCGAGAATGAGATAGAAATATAGGGTCTTCAATTTATTACACTACCCCACACACCTGCAGCTTATTTCTTAACATGCTCTCAATCCTTGTAGTTCTATCTTATTTTCGATAATTCTATAATATTTTGTCTCGTGAAAATTCTTATCAATTATTACAATACCCCACCCATTTGCTGCTTCTTTTTCATTATTTTCTCAATCGTACTGGCCTCTTTTTATATCGAAAAAACCGATCAGTGGGCTATTGTAATATATTGAAAACTCTATATTTCTATCTCTTTCTCGATGATTTTTTTATTTTTTATCTCGTGAAAATTCTTATCAATTAATAACTCTTCCCACTCACCTGCAGCTCCTTTTTTATTATTTTCTTAATCGTGCTGACCTTTTTTGTATCGATATAATCGAGTGGGCTATTATAATAAATTGAAAATCATGTATTTCTATCTTATTCTCGATAATTCTATTGCTTGTTGTCTCTTGAAAATTCTTATCAATTATTACACTACCCCACACACCTGTAGAATCTTAATCAACATTTTCTCAATCCTGGTAACCATTTTTGGATCGATAAACCCGAGTGGGCTATTGTAATAAATTGTAAACCCTGTATTTCTATCTTATTTTCGATAATTCTATGATTTTTTTCTCTGAAAATTCTTATAAATTATTACTCTACCCCACACACCTGCAGCTTCTTTCTCAACATTTTCTCAATCCTGGTTACCAATTTGTGGATCGATAAAACCAAGTGAGCTATTGTAATAAATTGAAAACCCTGTATTTCTATCTTATTTTCGATAAATCTATAATTTTTTGTCTCGTGAAAATTTCCATCAATTATTACACTACCCCACTCACTTGCTGCTTCTTTTTTATTATTTCCTTAATCGTGCTGACCTTTTTTGTATCGATATAACAGAGTAGGCTTTTGTGTATTTCTATCTTATTCTCGATTATTCAATTGTTTGTTGTCTCTTAAAAATTCTTATCAATTATTACACTACCCCACACACTTGCAGCTTCTTTAACAACATTTTCTCAAGCCTGGTAACCATTTTTTGGATCGATAAAACCGAGTGGACTATTGTAATAAATTGAAAACCCTGTATTTCTATCTTATTTTCAATATTTCTATGATTTTTTGTCTCTTGAAAATTCTTATCAATTATTACACTACCCCACTCACTTGCTGCTTCTTTTTTATTGTTTTCTGAATCGTGCTGACTTTTTTTTGTATCGATATAACCGAGTATGCTATTGTAATAAATTGAAAACCCTGTATTTCTATCTTATTTTCGGTAATTCTATTGTTTTTTGTCTCTTGAAAATTCTTATCAATTATTACACTACCCCACACACCTGCAGCTTCTTTCTTAACATTTTCTCAATCCTGTTAACCATTTTTTGGATCGATAAAACGGAGTGGGCTATTGTAATAAATTGAAAACCCTGTATTTTTATCTTATTCTCGATAATTCAATAATTTTTTGTCTCACGAAAATTGTTATCAATCATTACACCACCCCACTCACTTGCAGCTTCTCTGTTATTATTCTCTTATTCCTGCTGACCTTTTTTTGCCCATAAAACCGAGTGGGCAACATTCAATAAATGAATATCCTCATATTTGTTTGTTGTTGTCATAATTTTCCGATGCGCTACCTATTTTTCTGATTTGTGGAATTGTAATGAGGCCGGAAATGGTTGTAATTAATTGTAGTTAATTGCAATTAATTGTAATTAATTGTAATTAATTACACAAAAGTACTGAATCAAAAATAATGAATATGGTATGAGTGTGGTACAGCTTTAGACTAATTCTACACCACACCCTCATAACAGTTTTGCAACTGTAATAAATTTGGGAATTGGTGTAATAAATTGTAATTAATGTGTAAAAAATTCACTTAGAGTGAAATATTGTGTGGGGTATAAAAGCTGATGCACCGTGAGGGACATGTCTACCAGATATACTTGCAGTTTTCGTCTAACCATTCAATGAATAGAAGAAAACTGCAACTTTTATCTTTACAGGCCGCATTCTGGAATGCAAATGGTCAACGTCAGAAGGTTCTGGAGCTGCAGGAGTTCGCAGGGAGAAATGAAGTAGACGTGGTGAACGAGACTCACCTCATAGCCTCCGACACTGCGAAGATCGCCAACTTCATCCAGTACAGAAACGACCGTCAGGATCGTCGAGGAAACGGCACTGCCATCTATGTGCGGTCGCACTTGGAACATCACGCCGCCGTGACTGGCGACTTGGAGAACCTATAGGCGTTTGCCGTAGAGATAGTTACCTCATCGGTAGGAATCGTCAGGCTCATAACGGTGGACCCTCCCAATCGATATTTCTTGGAAACCGACCTGGATACTATTCTCAGCACCAACTGCGCAACGATTGTAGCAGGCGACCTAAACGGCAAACATAAGTCATGACATAGCAGAAGGGCGAACACCAGAGGGAACATTCTTCGAGCTCACACCGACGACAGAGACGTGGTAGTTGATGGTCCACCAGAGCCGACTCACTACAACAACTTGGGCACAGGCGACGTCCTGGACATAGTTATCTTGAAGGAGATCACACTTTCTTACAGGATAACAGCCCTAGCTAACAGGTTCTAGGAACCTGTCCTGAAGAATTCCAGACGCAGATGACGACGACTTGTTGGGCCGCCTTCACCGACCATCTTCAGGAGTCACTCCCGAGATTGCAACCTCTTGATACCCCAGAGCAGTTGGACACTGTCGCGGAAGTTTTCGAAGGTGCACTCCTCAGATCTATTAGAGAATGCAGCCGTATAAGTCACCATTCTCTTCGCCAGAACAGGCCTCCTGACGAAGTAATGGCGCTGATTAGGGGGAAAAATCACGCCAGGGGGCGCACTAATGGACGTGGGATCCGAAACATCTTCAAGAATACCGTTGCCTAGTGGCCGAAGTGAAACAAGCCCTCATTGCACACCGAGAAGCTATGTGGGCAGCGAAGATCGACTCGCTAGAAGAAGATTACTATTCTCTTTGGAAAATGGTTAAAATTATTCGAAACAAGTCGATGCCAATGCCATCTGTCCATGGCGAGGAAGGACTTGTATACACAGAAGCCGACAAGGCGGAAGCTTTCGCCAACCACCTAGAAGCTCAGTTCACGCTCAATTACGCCGAAGCCTATCCAGACCACATCGGACGGATTGAAGACGAAGTGGAGCGGAGACTCAGTGAACAGGATGTCATCCGGCCAGCAACTTCGGTTGAAGTCCATAGCCTCATCACCAAGGCCAAGGTAAAAAACGTGGACGCTCCTTGGTACGTCCGAAACTCCCAGATTCACCGAGATTTGGAAATCCGAACCCCCTCGTCACCAGACTTGGAGAATATGATGAAGACAGACCGTGAAAACACAAGAGACCCAGGATGATACTCCGAGAAGACCAGAATCAAGATTAAGATTATTATTCCTGTCATGAGGACAGTGATTTCGAGTCAACACTCACATGTAGTATTTTCTTTATGTTCAAGACTGTAAAGTCGGTCACGACTTAGAACACTTCTTGTCACTTATATTAATATTTTTTCATCGAGGTGAACTCAATTTAGACATAAGGTTACATAATGTATTTTATGGTACTTAAATAAATGATTATGACAAAAAAATGTAAATTCTTCAGTATTCAAATTCAACTTAAGCTGAGTGTTTCCCAAAAATGTTAACATATAATGAGAATAATAAAAAAAAAAGTATCAAAAAATCACGGCACTCCATGAAGAAAGGTGGTTCATTCATAAATAAGTTGATTGATAAATTACCGTTTGAGTTACTTTTACCAACGTATAAATTTTGTGGTCCAGGTACGAATCTTGAGAAGAGAATAGCTCGGGGGATAAAGGAATAAATTTATTAGATCAAGCGTGTAAAGAACATGACATAGCATATACCCAATCATCTGATTTGAAAAGGAGAGAAGCTGAAAATATTTTAATTCAAAATAGACCAGGGTCGATAATTTTTGAAACAAAAAAAAATAATAGTAGGATGAAACCCATTGGAAAAGAGGGAGAATATATTAAAAATGGAAGAAAAAATAAATTACGGGCGATCTGAGGTCGGGAAGGGAAAGGGGGTGAGTTTTTAATGATAAAAAACGGTTTATCTCGATTTCCAGCAGAACTACAAGCCCTATGGAAGAACGTAAAATGGCAAAGTTGTAGGTAATAAAAAGATCTACAACTTTTGTATTCATTTTTTTTCACATAACCTCAAAATTTATTCGAAAAATTCAAAGAACCAGCTTTTGGTTTTTTATTTTTATCTTTTACAAACAAATTTTTTTTTCACGAAATTTGGTGAAAACTTACCTTTTTATGTCCGAAATACACTGTAATTCATTTGAATTGAAATATTTATTTTTTCACCTTATTTTGACTTAATATCGAAAAAGCACCCTAATATTCAATCGGAAATTCTCCTGTCAAAATATCAGCTTTTTTCAAAAAGTTGGTGTGCATTCTATTCGTTGAAATCTCTACTTTCCGATGGTGTAAAAAAATACATTACTATAGTAAATTTCACAGCAGCTACGAAATAACAGGTATGTAGTAAGGCCCAGACCCTCCTAGCGCCTTGACCAATTCTCTATGAAATACCTTCTGATGGGCTAGAATTTTCCGTAGGTCACTCAGGTATATAAGTTATCTCAAAATAGCAATAAATAGGCATCTACGCATATAAATTAAAGAAGATTCTACAACTTTCTCAAAATATTGTAGATGCATTATTAAATATTAACTTTATTAACTTATTTATTTGTTAACATTTACTATAATAATGTATTGTTTTTAACACCATCAGAAAGAAGAGATTTCAATGAACAGAAAGCACACTAACTTTTGAAAAAAGCCTATATTTTGACAGGAGAATTTTCGATTGAAAATTAGGGTTTTTTCCGGTATTAAGTCAAAATGAGGTGAAAAACTAGCAATTTTAAATGAAATAAATTACAGTGTATTTGGGACATGAAAAGTTAAGTTTTCACCAAATTTCGTGAAAAAAAAAATTTGTTTGTAAAAGATAAACATAATAAACCTAAAACTTGGTTCTTTGAACTTTTCACATAAATTTTGAGGTTATGTGAAAAAAGTGTGAGTACAAAAGTTGTAGATCTTTTCATTACCTACAACTTTGCCATTTGACTTTTTTCCATAGGACTTGTAGTTTTGCCGGAAATCGAGATAACCTGTTTTTTACCCTTAAAAACCCATTTTTCAAGTATGGCACCACTTTTGTACTGCACTAGAAGAATGGCAAATATAATTTTGTCTCACTGTATCATAAACTGACCACGATTTAACTGTCATACTGAAAGAAATAGTTTATTCGAATTTTGAAAAGTTACAAGTTTAAGGGGGTATGGCGGGTATCTTGGACCGTCGGAATGTTAATTTCCGTACAAGATTAATAAAAAACAATTTTTTAAAAAATTCAGCCTGTAAGAAATAAATTTTAAAAAAATATTTTCAAAAAAGTATGGCGGGCTTAAACACCCACTGCAGAAGTATGGCGTATAGCGAGCTATGTCCTTGAAAAATTAATCAGGTGAGGGATTAGGAATACATTTAAAGCGATTTGTTCAACCAAAGTATTGCATCCTCACCTTGAAAACATGAGTAGGTGGGGTTTTTTGAATACTGATTGCATCGAAAGCAACTTTCTTGACTCACAGGTACAGATATCCATCTGTATGCGTATTTATCAGGTCGATTATGATGTATGGAACAAAGAAAAATGGGTCTGGAAGTTGAATGCTTCAATCACTGGTCTAGAAAGCCTATGATGAATGTTAAAAAGCTCATAGCATTTCAGTTTCTTAACTAAATAGTCAACAGGAAAATATTTCAAATCTTCTTCACCGAACTCTTCGAAATCTTTCCCAATATATGCACACTCCGACACAAGAAGCTTCGATTTTGGAAGCTTCTTGAGCATAATTTTTTCTGCTATATTATTGAAGATCCATTTTTTCAATGTTAACAAGAAATACTCGCTGAAATTGTATCACTGAGAAATGCATCACATATAAGTTTAGCCTCATTTACCGAATTCTTATCAGTTAATTCTAAGTCCATACTGCAATGATGATTTTCATTTCCATCCATCTTTTCGATATGGTATTTCAACGTTCTTTTCAATGAATTTATTTTCCAGACAATCTCAGTATGTTCCGTGATTACACCGTTCTCATACTATAACCAGTACAGTCTCTAGGATTTATTTCTGTTATTATCCGCACAATCTTGACCATAAAGTTTGTTATAATGAACTTGAGTTTCTTTGTCTATAGTATCGATATTATGTGAACTCATAACTGTTTCTTCATCGATGATACATTTAGCTTTTCTGGAATCGAAACAACGTACACACAAAACTTTATGCTACACGAATCTGGTGTACTCATCATAACCAATATTATGATGACACTGCTTCTGGTACACTATTTCGGAATGAAATGATACCGCCGAAGCTTTGAAATCTTCAGATTCACCGAAAGCAAAATATATTATGAGTAGGTATGGGTTGAGTGTTTGTTTTCCAAAGTCACTATCAACCAATAGAAATCAGGTTGCCCCCACTCCTGATATATTCAATGTCAATCAATTCCTCTCAAGGTTAACTACATCATTACCCCCACTCCCGCTAGTCAAGGCCATTGCGTATGGTGCTGCCCCATTCTATATCAACTGTCTTGTAAATAAACTAATGTTAGTGGAATCAATCCAAGTGTTTTACTTCATTTGATTAATATTTTGAGAAAATTTCCACCGAGCGTTGAATGAGCAATTGACGTTCATAAAAAGTAATAATAATCAAAATTGAGTTTTGTGATTAAGTGAAATTAATTGAAAAAATAGCATTAAAGAGGTACAGACATTTCCTTCAACCTTAATAGATAAGAGCACCCTTATTACGAAATTACCTCTAAATTTATTCCAGTCGTACCTTCAACATCGTGAATATTCATGTTTTTTTCGAACTCGAGTTCCCATTTGTGAACGAATAACGTGAGTTGATTGAATTCAGAAACCTGTGGGATTTTTTCGCATGTGCTGTAGTGTATCCACTGAAAAGAAAAACTATTTTTAAAGCAAGTGCAATGATTTGGTAGATCATCAATGTCCAAATACTTTGAAAATGAATTGTGTATGAAAAATATAAATTTTTAAATGACAAAAGCGGCTCATGAGTAACAAATGAGAATTATAAATTGATAGCTCACACAATATAACATTTAGAAATTTATCGAGCCGATATTACATAGCGGTTGATAGATTTGCAAAATGATAAGTAAATTCAGTCATAAGATACTGTCAAAGACATGGTATCCTTTAAATTCTAACTGCAATGTTTGTCACTCATAAGATTCATCTGTGCTTATGAAATATGAGAATGAATATTGACGAATCACAGAACAAAATTTAAAATTGATTCAACACATTATCTAACTTGCATGTGAAATCTTATGTGTAAAGTTTTGTACAAATTACTAGTGACTGAATCCAAAAACTTACAAGAAGAAGACGTGCAAATCTCGCTATTTTGTATATATATATATATATATATATATATATATATATATATATATATATATATATATATATATATATATATATATATATATATATATATATATATATATATATATATATATATACATATATATATATATATATATATATATATATATATATATATATATATATATATATATATAGGGGAGAGGGGCGGACATTGGGACGCTACAAATATAATTAGCTGTACAAAGCTTGGCTCTTAATATATTGATCAAATAATTTTATGTTGTTGACATTGATAAGTGAACTATCTATCACGATAGGCTCAGCGCTTATCTACTAATAGATGAATCAGATTTTAATATTTTCCCAAGTATCAAAATTGTCCCGATGTGCCTCTTCGCTGGGATAGATGAGGACAGTGGAGGGGTAGATGTGGACAAAAACAAATTTCTTTATTCAAAAAGTATTAGTCATATTCATTTGGTGTATAAAGGTGCTACAATCTATCATAAATCGTATAAACATCAAACAAAAAATAAAAAAATACATTGAACACAATGTTTTCATTTTGTTGACATTATAGGCACGGAAGTCAACTTGAAACCGCTTTATTTAACTCGACCTTGCAGTAGTTTCAGTAATTTTTGGCGTAGGTAGCTTTAGTACTACTTGTTCAAATTCTATTAGGTCCTCATCAGGTACTTGGGATATGGTGAATCCAGTTCCTTTCTTCCTGAAAAAATTTATCAAATATTTTCCGTCGACTATTTCTTCCACTTCTCCAACATAATATTTTTGGGTTTTTTTTCGTGCAATATTTAACCAGCAAGAAGTCACTGATTTTGATATTTGGCTTCCCAGATTCAGGATCTATGATAGTGTTTACATCTCGCATGAATTCTTTGTCGGAATTTTCACGGTCCATTTCACTTAAACAGTCAGATTCCTCATCAGCGTATCTCACTTTCTTCCCGGAATCATCTGAATCATTCGCTTGTTGCTCTACATTATCGAACAAGTTATATTTCACTTCCTTCTTTTGTTGCTTGGCTACCTTTTTTTCTTCCAGTCTTTCTTTTTCTGGCGTCTCTGTTAGAATTCGTGATTTTCCAGTCTTCCCTTTAAATTTGATTTCTTTTTCTCTGCTTTGGGATAGGGCCGTAATATGTCTGGAGATATGACATCCGACTTTAATAAAGTTGATGAAGTGCCACTGAACAAGGCAGATGTTGATGGTGCGTCTGCTGCTACTGGATCCCTTGAATCTGTTACAGATACAGCAGCAAAATGATCTTCCTTAAAAATACCTCTATCAAAAGGCACAATACCGGTTTTTTTTTAACCCAGAACATATGTTAGACAGAGTAAAAGCTTTCTGGTACGCTTTCTCTGTCAATTCTGAGATTTCATAAATGGATACCCTTTTGCCAGGATGGTTAACTAACCAATCACTGAAAGTTTGCTTCAAATAGGTTTTAAAAGGGCCATATAGCGCAACTTCAAGAGGCTGAAGCCTCTCCCCTCCTACAATGTGGGGGAAACGTAACGAAAATAATTCCGTTCTCCCTACAATACAAAATAGTTTCTAGACTTGTGAGGGACTCATGGTTGTCCAAAACAATCAATGTTGGTTCATTTCTCGTAGATTTCTTATGCTTCTGTATGTGTTTGATTAGTTTCAAGTTCCGAGAATAATATAGTTGTCATTCATCCTAACTCTGACTTGTTGGCTAATCCAAGACTTCCTGTGGGCGCCCCTTTCATAAAAACATCTTTAAATTCCGCTCTTGGGAATACATAAACAGGAGGAATTGTATTTCCAACTCCACTTATTATAGCACAAAATGTAATAAGCTCTTCTCGTTTGGCGGATACTGCCTGACCAACTTGTTTTGTGCCAGTTTTGGCAATAACTTTCGGTGCATCTAAAACAGTGGCAACGCCTGTTTCGTTCAAATTGTAGATTCGTTCTGGTGGTATCTTATACTTTTTTTAAGCTCTCTGTAAATTATCGAAAAATTCTTTCACATTTGTTTCATTGAATGCGGAGACTCTTGCCATACTGGAATTTTCTGCCTTCCTCAATGACAAAATTGGATACCTCTTTATGAATAATTTCATCCAATCCTTTCCGGCGGATAACGAGTTATTCCAGCTCGGCGGATACTTCACATTTAGTTTTTTGGCATAATCATATGCCAGTATTTGAACTTGTGTATATGTGAGACCATAATAAAATTCATTTTCGAACTTTGTATAAAATAGTTGGCCAGTTGTTCTTCTTGAGCAGAGGTGAAAACTTGTTGACAAGAATACTTTGACTGAAATGGTGATGCAAATGATATTTGGTCATCTGGATCTTGTCTGTCAGGAGCGTCATGGTCAGGATTTTCAAGACGTCGTCTCTTTATTTTTTTCACTCTGTTACCCACTGTCGATTTTGTCAAGTTGTAGGTTGTAGCTGCAGTTCTTATTGAAAGTCTTCCTTGTATAACATCTTCAACAGCTGCAATTATGTTTTTCTTCGATATGGCAGGACGATTGGTCTTCCTCTTGTAATTCCTTACCATGTTAATTCCTGAAAAAAAGTTCAGTCAATTCCCACATTTTTCTCTGGGGAAGATTAGAACAATGTCCATATGTGCCCCCGACAAGTTGTCCCAATTTACCTCAATCATTCTTATGAATAAAGTGGGGTGATATGAATAACTAAAATGAACAATAACATCAGCACATACAGACATAGCAAGCATGAACAAGTCCGCTTACCTTTAGAATTTCAACTGAAGTAATTATAGTATTCACTTGGAAAATATTCGTTTTTAAACGATTTCTGATTTATTTACCACGCCGGACACGTGCACTTAACAAACTGTAACTGGCTACTGAGTCGCCTGACGCTGTCGAAACTTTTCTACAATAAAATGGGCACGTGGGGCGCTATAACGATGAGCAGTACAATTAAACTTTACACTTAGTGCCGCTAAAATTTGACATGTCCATATGTGCCCCGCGACCCAATGTACTTCCTTCTCCCCTATATATATATATATATATATATATATATATATATATATATATATATATATATATATATATATATATATATATATATATATATATAAATATATATATATATATATATATATATATATATATATATAAATATATAAAATATATATATATATAAATATATATATATAATATATATATATATATATATATATATATATGTATGTATTAGTGCGACCCTTAATGAAAATATTTGAAATCAAACTCTATCAAATACCGCGTGATGCACATGTGTACTGGTGAGAGAAAAGCCAAACGCCTGAATATAATTATTCATCTCTGATTATGATACATTTCCAAAAATAGTCTGCTTCTTGCAATTGTGTTTTGGATCCAATATTTTGCTATTTTCATAGTTAAAATTATTTGGGTCGTTAAAGTGGAGGAGATCTGTTTATTCTGATTTTTTGAGTCACTCTTATGTCCTCCGGTTCTAGAGTATAAGTTATGTGACATTTGACCGATGTATACTGCTTAAAAGTTGGTGCATGTTATTCTATAAAAAACATCTATCTATGAACACCTATTCGGAAGTGATACTCTTTAAGTATAGTAAATAGCGAGGATATTGTTAGGTGGTTTCTTTCAGCATTCTTCGGTTTACCCCGAAATAGCTTCAACAGTTCGGATATAAGTGAGCGAAACACTTGAGATCCCTCACAAGAAATTCAGAAGCAGGTACAGTAGAATGTAGTTTCATTGCTTTTTTCAATAAAATCTGTGTACTCATGAATATGCAATTTCTTCATAATCTAGAAGTCTAATCCAGTTTCCCTCGAAGATTTTAATGGAAGCGACTTGAATGGTGAGATTATAAGAAGATTTTGGAAGTTGTCACCTGATTCTAAGAAACTTAATTGGTATTATCAGTGTCTGACCAGTAGACAAAAGCAGAAAATGGAAAGCTTAAATTTATTACAGAATCAATTGAGGAAAAACTGAAAAATTTGTTAACAGAAGTTATTGGTGTTAAAGGTACCTATTTGAATAGTTAATACTTTTTTTGTAATTTGTTTTATATGTAGATACTTATAGTAGTCTGTTGTTGGTTCATATTGATCTTCTTAGGAAAGTATTTCTGAAGTAGAAAAAGCCATACTATAGATACTTATAGTAGTCTGTTGTTCACTTATTTACGTTTTGTAGTTATGTATTCTCGTAGTATTCAATGCGGTCCACTACATGATAAAAGCCTATGTTCAATAGGTTTTGAATAATTTTATTCTTATTCCACCATATTTTAAGCAGATTCGGAACATACATGTTGTTTAAGGACGGCATGACTTTTATTTTTGAAAATCTCAAATTCAGTTAAAAAAATGCTTGCTTCGCTCAATATCTGCAATTATGCTTGCATTGCATACCTAGTTATTATTTCACATTTTGGTTAGAGTCTGTATTTTTTTTGAATGCCTGACATGTGCCAAAGTTCGAGGTTAAACGTGAGCAAACCGGTGACATTTATTTGCGTTGCCATGATAGCCCTCAGGCCTATAATGAAAAGTTATGTTTGTACTAATTGAGCTTTTCTAGTTTTTTGCCCATAAGTCTTGAACCGCTAGAGATAGGTATTATATTATATTATACTTTCAGTTGAGGAATTTGTCGCAAAATTTTTCAGAAAATAATTTCTATTTTGGAAGTGGCTCAAGATAGGTATGTCATATGGTCCATAGAAAAGTTTCAAAAAGTTCCATAGAACACAAAAATATTAAAATATACATGGTGTACCATTTGAAAAAACAAAGTGAGCATATGTTACTCGTAGATCTGGCAACGTTGCAATGATGATAATATTTTCCAAGTGAAGATCATAACCTCTTATACGTGTAGCCCGAATTTCAAGTCGTTAACTTCTTTCGTTCTCCAGATACTTCTAATAGGCCATCGAATTTGGGGAACCCTGTATAAACACATTTACTCAATCACCATTCATGTCCAAACTCTACACCGCCCCTGCTCGCTCCGCCATCCTAAACAGAATGTGCTCTACCTCAAATAACGATATTTGGGATGAAAAGACAACCAGAAGCTTTTTTATGCTGTTGAATTTCAGAAGTTAACGATTCGAGTTTGAGAAACTGAGGACCAATATTATTGAGATCTGATTTATTCATGTAATTTGATAGTCAGACAATTCATGAGTTTCCTGTGAACAGATATCTGTAAAATTCTTTTGTATTCATATTTGAATATTTGGTTTATCAATAGTTTCTTGAGTTCGAGTAATTTAATGGTAACTTGGGTAGCAATAGTGAGATTTTCTGGAAGCACACATATCCCTTTCATTTTATAATTTGTTTAGTATATTGTCCCAGCCCTGAGTTCTGTATCACGCCGACATCTGAATTAAGAAGGTGGCGCCTGAAATAAATTGAGTTGTTCTAGCCGGTGATACAGAGGAAGCGAATCAAGTTAATATTTTGAAAATTATACCAGCTATTGTGATACATTATAATAGGTGCCATACGTGCTATCGCTCTTCTAATTCACAAAACACTTGTATCAATGAAATTTGATACTGCTGATGAATTTTCAAGCCTAGAGTGCATAGCTGCAAGGCTTTACCTAAATAATTTAACTGAAATTATCTTTAGTTACTACCATCCCCCTGGCGATACCCGTCTGGCGAATTTTCTGCAATATATAATCTCAACCCCTAAATCTATACTACTAGGCGACCACAACGCTAGAAATATCAAACTGAGCAAAATATCTTCCAACAGAAATGGTCGTATTATATCTGGGTGCCTCTAACAATACAAATATGGAGGTATTATATCTCAAATCCTCCATTTTTGTAGTCATCAAGGTACATCCATAAGCGAACATATTTTGATAACGCCCATTCTCACACATTTCTTCGAGGAACCATGTTTTATCGGTCAAAGGATAACAACTGACCATCTTTCTCTGCTGGTCTATTTCACATTGTCATCCTTCGTGACATTCGTGAATTTCAAGAACATGGACTAGTACCAGTTCCGTAACCTCATAACAGAAAATCTACACGCCCAGCCAGAAATACATAACACTCATCAACTAGATGTTACTATTATTCACTTCACCAAATTATAACACAAACTTTCAGCTTCTCTGTCCCAGAAAAAAACTTTCAGTATCAATCGCCCTCCCCTACGTTTATAGTAGATCTCATTGAACAAAAAAGAAGCCTCTACCGTCTATTCCTCAGAACTAAAAACGCAGCCGTTAGAACTGAATTGAAA